>JAKEPQ010001009.1:3725000-3960000 GCA_024500445.1 Entomyzon cyanotis | reverse complement strand
TGAAGGCTTTTATTTCTTTGAAGTCTGTTTTTTAAGCTCTTCTAGGTACTTGTAGAGTCTCACAAAGTCAAATTATGCTGGACCCCACACCTGATAAGACTTTAACAGTTCTACACATTTTGGGAGAGGATGGGTACAGAGGGGAAAATTCAGATTGAGTGCAAGCACCATAGTACTCTAAGCTGGAAGTGCCAAATCCCACGAGATCTGCTCTGATCTCACCAATAACAATCAGATTATGAATAAGAAGTAAATCTGCTATCTTTACACTCTGTACAAAGGACACCTGATGCTTTTCATGTTGTCTCCAATCCTTGGGAAAGAGCAGGCTGCAGGCTGTATAAACTATCCCAATTACATGCAGCTTTACATTATTTTATACATTATCATATGAAAAATCAGACAAAAAGGCCTGCCTTACCAGATTATCAAGCATGCGCATAAGAGCTTCAAACTCCTGTTCTCCAATCTGCCATTTTGGATGGGAGACAGTACCCTCACCTGCTGGAGACTCAGGGGAACGAGACTTGGCTTTATACTTCCCAGGATCAAGAAGCACTAAGTTGTCAGGTCCACCTGCACTGGCCAGGGTACGTACCTTAAAAACAAATCATCTTTAAGTTTCTTGTGGGGGATGGGGTGAAAACAACCAGAAAACCCCCAAAAACTTGGCACAAACCCAGAAGAAATCTACTTCATTTTAAAGCTAAATAAATTAATATGCTTGTATAAAAGTTGTCTTAAGTCTTTGAAAATACCTCTTTTAATGGGCAGCATATATAAAATTGATGGCTTCGATATAATATGGGAATATTGTCAGTGAAACCAATATTTTGGATGTACTCCCACAACATAGTGATATCACACATCATTGTGTTAGTTTAGACCAGGTTTAACCAGTAAAGTATGCAATTATTAATCTGTTTGGAGGTTAATATAGCAGACTGTATTATTACATAACATATTAAAGTTCTTACTTGGATCTCACAGGCAAGCACTAGGTTATGAATATAGTAGAAAGCTTCCTCAACAGTCTCTCCAACTGATACTAAACCATGGTTTCTGAGAATAAGGACCTAAAGAGACATTGAAAGAAATTTAACAGCAGTATTAATGCCGAGTATTTTCTTGCTCTTGATTAAAGAACATTTGCTACTGATTAAGGAACATACCTGTCACACAAACACACACACACTACCCCCTCCTCCTTTTTTTCTTTAATTTTAGATGTAAATACTGACCTTGCTTTTAGGTCCCAAATTTTTCTGAATAACCACCTTTTCTTCATCATCCACTAAAATACCATGGTAGTCATGATAAGCTACTTCCCCTAGAGAAAGTGCTTCAGGTGAAATTGGCAAGAGACCACACTTCATTGCAGAAACCTGAGAAATATTAAAACAGACTTAATTTCTTGCAACAGAAAAGTGAAAAAATACACTGCTGAGAATTATAATAAAAATATATTTTTATGTATTGTATTAATCAATTTCTACAGGTACATACATTGTGGTCTTATACTCCCATCCTTAAAGCCTCTATTTTTGGTAACTTTTGAATTGGATACAAAAGTCACATTCATTTTGGGTTTGTCTTCACATGTCTATTTTTCTATGACAGCAACATCAATAGAAAAAGACTCAGAAAAAAAACCCCAAGAAACTACCAAAACCCCAAATCAACTGTATCCTTCATTCCTTTCACTCCACTTAGTTATTACGCCCCCTGCCCCTATGTCAAAAGAAGAACTTTTGTGACATAGATAATTCTGCAGCACTGCAGGTAAAGTTAAAGAATATTTTTTAAAAGCTACTCTATAACTCACAATTTTAGGAATTGGATCATTTATCCTTAAAATGATTGTATTAATCTGATTAATCAAATAATTTTTAAAAAAATCATCAGAATGTGAACACTGAGAGTCATTCTCTCAAAACTTTCCAGAGAGCTAGAACTGACTTGTAATCAGTTACTCCAAAGACAGATACTGGGAAAGTTTCAAATATTTCATCAAAACTTGATAAACTGTACTTTACAAAACCACTAAAATATGCTAAAGCTTTTATGACTCACTGTCAAAAGATCTGGCCTTTTGTGGTGAAGGTCACACATATATGAAATCCATATTTTCCATTGATAGAACTCAATTTACTATCTGATCATTCAGGTAACAACCCAATAAGGAGGATCTGACTGATTCAAACAGAGCCATATTTGAAGACAGACTTAAGGGCTTCCTGCTCTCCAAAAGGGAAGCAAATCTATGATTAAGGGGAGCCACCTATATTCCCTTTGGGAGGGGTGGGGCAAAACAACAGGTTACAAACCCAGACGCAAGCTTACCGCTGCTCCTGCCGGTGTGTGGATATGGACAATGCATTTGACATCCGGTCGAGCTGCATAAATTGCAGAGTGCAATGTAAAACCAGCTTGGTTTACTCCCAGGTTAGTGCTTCCACGATCTACCACATCTCCCTGAATATTGATTTTAACCTGCAAATAAAAATTATTTTAATTATCAAGAGTAAAAAAATCTGATTTAATTCAGCATCTACCCCTGAGGCTCTAAAACAAGGTATCATCATTTATATCTGAAATGCCTAAATTTTCCCTCAACAAGCTGGACAGTCAGCAGCTTTCAAGAGCATGACGTGATTCACTGTCCAAATGACCCAGCTCCTCTTTACAGGTAGATCAACTGGAGGACACCTGGTGGTGAACATGGGCAAAGAAATCTCTCTGAGATACCTCAGCAGTACCAAAACCAGTCATGTTCAATAAAATTATTCTAAACATATTACACAAGAGTAAAATATTCCCTAGGATAGAATTTAAAGTGACATCTATATTCATATATATATATATATATATATATATATATATTGAATATTTTACAGCTATGAAAATTAGCGATTCCTTACCAGACTAGATGCAGTGACTTCACTATAGAGGAGTCCAAAAGGTACAATAAGGAAGTGCTCTTGCTCAGAATTTACTCTGGCCTAAGGATAAAACAAGAGTAAGACTTACTAAGAAAATTTTATTAAAGCACACAAAAACAGCCCAAACCATTAAAGTTACTTTACATCCTGATTATGGAATGAGCAAGTATGCCTACAACACGCAATATGACTTTCACATATGCTACAACAGCTAATCAATGCCCAGCACAGTTAATTAACTCATGTTGAACAGAAACAGATGGCAGGTATATGCCAGAGTCCTTCAGATTGGTGGAATTGAGTAACCCCTTATAGTCTGTTATAATGACAATTCACCCTCTAAGGATAAAAGGTATAATACTGCGAGAAAGGGGGAAAAGAGGTAAATTTTTTTAGTTGAATGAGTTTACACTTCAACTGTATTTCTAGCCTAGTAAGACATAAGGTATGAAATGGAAGGCTGTAAGAAAACGCAAGAATTTGGCCCACAGATCTACAACATCTTGATGCTCCAAAGGGATTCATCACTGGTGCTGCTTCCTGTGAGACATCTGTGAGCAGTACAGCACACTTGCAGATCTTCCACCAAGTATTCCGACCTTCACTTAGGTTTCTGCTCTCTAGTCTCATTCACACAATCAGGAATTTATTATACAAAAATAATTTTAGCTTCAAAGCATTCACATCTTGGGATGTATCTCTTAAAAGTCTTTCCAATGGAAAGTACAGGACATCTAGGTAATTAAGATGTTTCTTGATGGTGAACTAATAGGCTTCCTAAGTTTTACTGGACACATGAGACAACTCCCTACTTTGCTATGAGTCTACCCAGCGTTTGGGTAGTTTGTGTTGTGGGTTTGGGTTTTTTGTTTGGGTTTTTTTAATTAAAAGTTATTTATGAGTTTTGCATTTCCCTGAGATGCAGCTACTTTATGCTGCTTCTGCCTCATGTTTTCTACTAGTTGTAACATTAAATACATATATACTTTGCTATAGCTCTACTGCAGGGAAAAAAAAATCTAAAATAAGTAGCTGTGCAGTCATGCAAAAGCTTCTAGCACAGATCTAGTTTCCTTTACAACCAGCTGGGAGCATGCTACAGCATAAGAGCCTTAAACTAAAGCAGTGAGTTGAAGTTAACCTATACTTTTATGAATCACCAAAGTAGCTCTCCATTACAGAAGTGTAAATTATCTACAAAAATCTCTTCCTTATTTATGCAAGACAAAGAACAGGTATTATTCAAAATGCCCCAAAAGCTAAGAAGAAAGCTCAAATGGAAGACAAACAAGCAGCAAGACTCACAAACCACTTTGCTTTAGGATTAGATCCAATGAACAGCTCATGCCCTCAAAGCAAACCAAGACCTGGTGAATGATGTGTACCTTCTGTAAACCTTTAATCTCAAATTCTGCCTGACCCTGGAGGCACCCATGTTTACTCTGTATTATTGCACTTGACATGAAAACCCTGGAGGTACCCAAGTGTACTCAACATTATTATACTTGGCATGAAAGCTCTTGATGCTCTGTAATTCTGCTTCTGCATCAGGACTGCACCAGTCTGAACAATTCTACATACAGTAACTATCAGTGCTTGATAAGGATTCAAAAAAAGCAACAATATTCCACCCAGCTAGCTCACTGATATGCCCAGATAGGAATTGTGAGGGTATGAGAGTACATGCCATTCTCCTCTAACACACAGGCTTATGACCCTCACAGAAGGCTGATGTACCTTCTCTCTTACTTCACAAGTGCACTGGCACAAGCTTTTAACTTGAATGCAATCACCCAGTAATTACAGCATTTACTCACAAAAAAAATGAAAACCTGGAGTCAAACTCCAGCACTGCATGAAGTAGTAGCATTCACCACATTCCAAAGGGGTGTCTTAGTACTACTAAATAAACATAACAACCTTGTTCTATATCAGCTTCCAAAGATAAATTGTATCTTTCAGCCACCTTTCAGAATGCTGTTCACTGGAGGAGTTTGTAAAAGACAGAAGAACTATGACTTGGGACTGCTGCATACAAACCAAGAGCTTTCCAGTACCTCTGCCATTCAGAAGTGTCCAAAACACTTTCAGAATGTCATTTTCAAAGTGCTTTGATTGTCTTCCACCTCAACTCGTACCATCTCTACTGGTGTATTCCTTATGCTCCTCCCCAAAGAAAGCAAACTTGAGGCATTCCACCCCAACCGCATGCCCTTGCCTCAACCCCTCCTCTTGATATGCTGCTCTTCATCACATATATGTTTTTATCTAAATGTATAAACACTCCCAGGGCTGAACTTTACACTAGAAAGCCATTTCCAAACCTGCTTTCCTAGTAATCTTTTTGTTGCATTAATGTCCCTTTTACTAAATCAATTCTCCTGTCACGTCTGAAAAATCTGGGGGTGGCACAGAGTTGTTTACAAGAACCATTATGTTGGATATGTTCCTTTACAAAAGGAACCAAACGATCTAACCAATACTGCCTTGATCCTATGCCTACACATATCATTTATCATGTTCATCTGTTCACAAATAATATGCCTTGAATCTTCAAAAAGCAGTAAAAATAAGATTACCATATTTCATTCCAACTGCAACTACAAGAGCTGAAAATACATAAAGGACAACCTCTACTATGTAGAATAAAAAACAATTCAGCTCTGTTAGGACAACAATTGACAGGGCTACACACCACAGCTGTGACTTTACTCATGAGAATCATGTTGATCATTCTTCTGGTGTATAAAACCTCCTTGATTTGACCTCCTTGTCATTATTTTTATGGATACCAGTGATTACTCAGTCACAAGGAAAATGGTTGGCATGCTGCATTAAGCACAGAGCTCGCTCATGTTCAGAAATACTATGGCTTCTTTATCAAAAAGGCTGGTACCTGAACTATAAAATTAAACTGAATGACTAAGAAGATATTTTAGTACTTAGCAAAAAAAAGCAAGAAAACTAAGAAATTACCTTGTAGAATAATAAATACAATTATTCAAAGCATTTGAGACACTAAAAGACTGAGTCTTTCAGGAGTCTTAACTTCATCCTAAGAATTTTCATGTACACTCTCTTAAGACTCTATTCAGACGGTAGTAGCTGACACCCAAGCTGAGATGCAATGACAAATCTCTTCACTATTATACTGCTTTCAATACCACTTTGCTCTTCTCACACAAAAGAGAAAATGACACATAGGGGAGGGAAGCAATTCTCTTGTATGTTAAAACAATTGGTTCAGTTATCTGTTGATTCAATACTCACTGTTATATGATTGTAAATAAGCTGAGACCAGCCAAAGAGATCTGCTAATCTGTAGAAAGCTGCCAATTTACATCGTAACAACTTCTCCCCTTTTTCATAAGCGATGGAATCTGACCCTCTCAGATCATTCACTGGTGTTACCATGCCAAGACCTGAGGAGGAGAAGAGGTAAAAAAAAGCACAAGGCAGGTTGCATTCAGCATCAGCTCAAACCTAGCAACATGCACCACTATCATAGTGGTTATTCTTACTGGATTATAAGAACATATTAACCTAAGAAATAGGTAGCAAATTTTCATTCCTGTAATGTAGTAATTTATATAACACAAATATGATGACAGTCTTGAGCTAGGTTATTTAGCTTTGGTAGACTCAGCATTCATTTCCTTCCCTATTATAAATTAGCGCTAAGGTGAGAGTGTATTCCTTAGCAAAATATTTTTACCTCTCTCAAACTAATGATTGTTTGTAAAATACCTCTTCATTGTTAAAAGAAAAATGTAGCACCAAATATTCCACTTTTTGAGCTACAGGTTTTCCTGACGAGGAGAATTACACAGCTACAAAGATGCACACAGGTTCATTTAATTAAGAAAAATTAAGTACAAGCTAGAGAGAGAAAGATTATTGTAAATAATACAAATACTGTAGTTCTAGTTACAGTGCAATTAGAAATGCAGTTAAAAGTAACTGTGAAAAAGCAGAACCAGGCCATGACACAGTCAAAACTAAAGATATATTTTGTAGCACAGGCAAGGATTTATGCTATCTTAACACAAAACCTGTGTGTACATGCATTCACACATTCTGGTTTTTGTTTTCCTTCTTTGCTTGGCTTGCTGATGTTTCTTGTCTAAAGCTTCATGGTAGAAAGCTGCAAACAATATTTCAATGACAAAAATAATTCATTTCTAAAGACCTTCACTCTTACCAGACTACTAATGAGTGGTAATTTCCTGCAAACAAACCATGTGGTAATTAGCAATATTTAAATATTTAAGATTTTTAATAGCACTGACTCATCAGGCTTATTTTTCAATTAAGACACCATCCTTAAAATAGCGTTTGATATAAATTATATACATGAATCACATTGCATACCACTGTAGCATTTAGAAACTAATCAATTCATTTCATGTGTTCAGTGTTTGTGTGAACAGAACAGGACAGCACTTGAACTTCATAGTACTTTTTATTTCATTCACACTGCCTTTATTTTAAACCTTTCAAGAAAAGAAAATAAAAGGAGTTCAGCCCTGATGACTGAAGGCACTCACTCATGTTTAACGCAGCCATTCCGCCTTGAGGTGCTGCAGGGTAGACATTTGGTACGTGCGTTGTCATGAAATCCGCAATCTGCTGTAAAGCCAATAAACCCGTGGGGTTCTTCCCCTTCTTAAACTGTTCCTGGATCATGGATTCCAATTCTTCACAAAAGGCCTTGTAACAAGACATTGCATGTTGTAATGCATGTTTAAATGAACTTCAGCCTTTCATACACAGCTTCTTTTTAGCACTTCGAGGGAACCATCCTACACCTCTACTGAAAAACACCTCAGGGCAGAATTACTGGGTGCATAACGTAACTCCAAAATTGCTCTCTAGAGCTCCAATGATATGAGTCACTTGGGGTTTTTTAATGGAAATTCCAGCATTCTCTCTTCAAGTAACACTAAAAGTCTTTGAGCCTGCTAATGTGAATTTCTGGAACGAGGAGAATATACAACCGACTTGAACACAAAATGTGAAAGGCAAATTAGCAGAACCAGAAAAGAAAATTTGTCACTGTGGCTCACAGCGAACAGGGAGCCAAGAAGGCATCCAGGAATACAGAAAACAACGAACAATAAATTTTTAAAACCTGTTTAGATGAGGGGCTGTTTACATTTTTTCCTGGGGTTTTTTGGTGGTTTATTTGGTTTTTTTAAAATATATTTTAACTTGGAAGGAAGAAAACAAGAGTTTTTACTATTGCTGATAGCTCCTGCTTTTAACAAGAACACTGGAATTTGTACCAAAAGAGAAGTACTGTAATAATTAAGTAATTACTTTTTAAATAAGTGATTTATTAATATTTTCATCAGTCAAATGGGTTGACTCAATAGAAAAATTGTGAACATACCACCACATCCCTATCTCAAATGAAGTTATATCATGTAATGTTTTGCATCTAAAGTCACTTTTGTAGTTATTACAAAAGGAACAAATGTCATGAGAGAAATTTTGTTTGTGTACTTTTTGCCCAAGGGAACATCTTCAATATTAAATGTCAATCATTCATATTTCATTATTGTGCACCTTTTCAGAAAGAGATATATAAAGCTATTTCATATGTCCAAATCCCAAAAGACAAACTGAGTACAGGCCAGACTTGCCTTGTATAAGCTACTTTCTAAAAGTGTTACATTTAAATGAATACGTGAAACCAGTGAAAAAATGTCTTACAAGGACTCAATGGAAAATATGAAAAAAATGTTGATCATACAGAATTCTGAAAGCCAGACTGAAGAGCTGCTTCGTGAGTAGATCATAAAAATTCAAACAAATAGCATGAGGAAAAAAAAAATCAGGGAAGGACAACAAGAAAAAAGAACTGGATCTAAGATGCCACAAAATTCTCCAATTCTGTACTGATAGTGAAAATAAAGGTATAAAATTTGTCACTTTAAAGATCAAGCATTTTCTTTTCTTACTGGGCTTTGAAGAATCATGGAGACTCTCTTCTTCTGTTCCATCATGTTAAAATCCTGGCGAAGGTCAGGTGCCATATTTCTCTCTCTCAAATATTCTGGATTATTTTCATCAACTCGATCAAAATACCTCTCTTTATGAGGGGCTGTTGTTGGAGGTGGTGAAGTCACCACCCCCACACCAGAGTCACCATTCATAGCACAGTTTTAAGGAGCCTATGGAGGATGGAGAACAGAAATAATTATGAAATTCATATGTGTTTCTACTTTCAGAGTAATAGTTCAAATCCATCTAAAATTAGTATGTCTTCTCAAACTTAAAAACCGTGTTTGTGCAACTGGATAGCAATATTCTAGAGTAGAAAAAAGGAATTTTATATACAAGATATATAGAAAAGCAGATTAACATATATGAAAAGTCCCATATGCTACACAAATTCATGCAACACAAAACTAATATGGGAGCTCTGATTAAAGTAATTTCTTTAAACCGTCTGGCCAGCCTGATTTTCAGAAGCATAGAAGTCCTTCAAACCTTCTCAGAGACAATGACAGAAGGTCCAGACATGAGGTCTAAACTCATTGGTCTGGGGCTTTCGCCTTTTCATTTTTCTTAACAAGTTAAAGCAGACATATGAAAAAGAATATTAAATAAATCAGAAAACAAATAATCACTGATATTAGTATCTTACACATGTCCGTTAATATGAAGAATCAGCCCCACCAAAACATGCTTGGACTGCCAACAGATTTCTGGATACAAACTCAGAAATCCTGACTTTGCAACCCGAGGTGTGCTTTCCGCATTTATTTTAGGTCCATTCAATAACATGCACACCACTACATTAGCATGTGGTTTTTGGAATCTAGAAAGCACAGACACACAGAGCCCCCACTCCCTGGCCAGGGTTCCTTTCAGTTTTACATGTTGCAGTCAGCAACTGCCTGTATCTACCAGAAAGACTGAAAGCTCAGCCGGTATTGCTCATACACACCTCCTCCTTCCACTCACAAGAATTCCTTTGTGTAACATTATCCCAGTTTTCTGGGCACAGAATTACAACCCTCATTCCAAAATTCTTCTCAGAAGAATTTTGAAGCCTTTCACTGACAAAGACAGTTCAATAAAGCCACCCTCGCAACACTTTGAGCCTCCAATTCCTGGTCATCTGACATATCAAATTACAACTAAGTAGAAAAGACTATATATATATATTAATTTAAGTAATCACTCATCATCTGCATCTATAATTAGTAAGTTTTTAAATATGTCTCTATTCTTTTGCTGATTTTAGATTTTAGTCTTAGGGACTCATCTCAAACTGCTTTTAATATGCTTAGTAATTTATTTGCATGCCTATTAGCTAAAACCACTTCAGATGTGGATGCACACAGAAAAGGCATGTTTACATAAATTTTGAAATGCAGATTATGTTAAACAAAATCGTTGTGATGAAGAAAATTATCTACTTCAAGACTTCAGAATTAGCAGATTTCATCCTCTTTAATTCTTATATTAGGAAGGAAGCTTCAAAATCCAACCCATTTCTTATATCAGAATGAACAAACGACTGAACTGAGACAGCTGAACACAATGAACAAAATAAAGTATTTTCCTTGACTCTGCAGAATAGGATACTACAATGAAAATCTATGTTAGCACTTCAATGCTCAATGATTTCCACCCACTGAGTTACTAAATAAACACACAAAGACACCTCTGCAGCGTTTAAAATATTTCATTTCCAAGTTTAGACTTTAAACATCATGGTCGATTATTTTCTTCTCCAGAGCTCATATGCACATCTTTTTTTTTTTTTTTTTTAATTGCTTGCTTTCCTTCACCCACAGAGAAATACAGGGTACAGCATGAAGAAATAATGCTTTTATCTGCAAGTAAAATCTTTTACGGTATTAGACCTAGGAACTTTTAAGCAAGTGAAGTTACAGCAAAGTAGACACCTTCCCATTGGCAGCTTCAGATGCCTAATACACTCCTTCTAAGTTCTCTTCCTCCACCCAACCTCCAGCCTGCACCATTTGCCATTTCCTTCCTTGAAAATGCTTTTGAATGCCCACTAACACCTTTTACAACCTTCTGAGCTCTATCAGCCATCCTACTGCCTCTACATCCAGGGCTTTGTTGAAAAACAAGTTTGCAGACCCAAACATGTGCCTTACTCTCTTACAGTAACAGCTCACTTGGCCCAATCAAAGTCTGAACTTCACCAGCCTCTGCTTATCAAAAAAATCAGGGAGTTTAGAAACAGCACAAGGGCAACTCCACAAATGAAGATAACTAGAACCACTCAAGCAGTTCAGACTTTATACTGCACTCTGCTGAGCACAGCCACAAATGTGTCTTTACTTAAAAGTAAAGCATAGAAAAATGAAGAAGTTTGAGCTTACCACCAGCAGAGAACAACAGCCCCACTCCCGCCTGCTGAGGCATTCGATGTTCAGGCTATGTTTAAGTGTCATGTTGTGTATGTGTATGCACAATCTGATTTAAATTAAACTGTGGACATATCTGCAAATGTAATTTTGCATTTAATTATTTATGCTAATTCCATCTTACTTTCAGAGTACCAAAACATATTTCCAAATGAATGACACATATAATTACTTCACTGTTTCCTACTCACATTGGAGAGAAGCTAGTCCCTAACAGCCTGCACAGGCAACATTAAAATATGATCACAGTGCCTTGTTGAAGTTGCATTACTCCACCATCCAAGTACACAATGACATTCAAGGTCTTGGGAAGATATTACTACTTCACCACTATGTAGTGGCAATAATCTCACATAAAAAAAAGTGCTTAACATTCAGTGATCATTTTACATCTAAGGTTAAATATCTGTTTCATAGCTCAGTTTTGCAGACACCCCAAATTAATGGCATCCCCCCAGCAAGGTCTAATAATTAACTGTTTTAACATAACTGCAACGGTAATTGTTTTAATGGCTGTCAGCTCCTGACATTAAAGGGATTGACTTCTGAACTAGAAGCAGACATACTTGACAACACTTTGCAAAGCCACTGAAATATATTTACGAGTTTCCTTGAAAGACCCTTTGGGAGTAGGCATGATGAACTCTCCAGTAAGAGTTTCAGTAATATGAATACCAATAAATTAATAACAGGAATCTGAACAGTGAAGCTGAACACACCATGGGGAATGGCCAGTGGTTCTATAAACTGGAAGGTTACACTGAAAATCATAACAGGCTGCCTAGGCAGAAAAAAAAATTAAAATTAAGACTGTCTTCATACCCACAACACTTCAGTACAGACAGTTTCTTTCTGATGCAGTGCACTACAGTGCCCACGTAAGATAAGCTGTAATGCTAAAGGACTTTCTGCCATGATAAGTGTTTCCATGCAAGAGCCTGTTCTAAAACAACTGTGTCAGAAAAAGCCACACCCTTAACTGAAAAAGCCATGGCTGGAAAATGTAAGTGCACAGGAAAAAAAAAACCTTCTGTCAGAAGCAGTTATTGTCAAATATAGACAGACAGACAGAGCGAACAGCATCTATTACTATGGGGAGCTAAGAAAAATAAACAGCTGTGATAAAATTCAAACAGCACCTTACAGTAACAGAAACAATGACATCCATTCTTTTAACATCCATATACACACAAACACTGTGGTGGTCAATGGACCAGCACACCAAACTAGAGCCAGCAGCCAACTCGCAGCACAACCTGTTTATCACGGGGCACGCGGATGTGTGAGCAACTGCTGTAAACAGGTTGTTTGCAAAATGCTTTAAGGAAACCATGCTTATAAAATTTATAGCTCATTGACAGACACTGAGCACTGTTTACAAAAATCATTCTGAAACTGGTATTAGTATTTCAGGTTACTTTTATTATTCAAAATCCCCTTCCTCCCCATTCTCTTCTAACCCAACAGAGTTTCATTAAAGGATTCATCAAAGAGGAATGTTACAGAGTTTTGCTACAGAGTTTAGTTTAAACAAAAGAATAAAATTCTAGAACAGAAAGACTATAAAATTTTTCACATTAACATCTATGAAGAAGAAAAAAAATCTCATTTTTTAGAAGAAACTTGCATTCCTCAGTACTCAGATGATACAAATAGAGTCAAAGAAATTTAAACAGGTAAGACAGTGAATAATAATCAATAACAATTGACAATAAATTAAGGGTACATGAAGACCCCACCCTGAAATCTGAAAAATTATATAATTAAAAACCCCAGTATTGATTTGGGTTGGGATCTTATTGTAGATAATAAACATATCTAAAACTTTAATATTAACTCATTTTGATACATGGAAGTTGGGACAGATGTAAGTACTTATGCCTTTGATAGCATATAGATTCAGTGTTTCTCACCAAACCATCATAATGAACATTATGTGAACATTGGGAGGATTTAAAATGCCTCACAATATGTACACTAACAGGAACCAGCTAACTACATTTCTTAAACAAAAAAAAACCAAAAAAACCAACCAAACAAAAAAAAAAAACCAGCTTTGCAATCATTTAAAGATTGGTTTTATTTTGTAATAAGTTGTAATGGGTTATTTTTTGCTGCTCCACACCCTGAGGAAATTGTTTTTTACTTGGGCTGCAGTCAATGGAATCTGAGCTAAAGGCTCCCTGCCACCAAAGGATGAGCACAGCTCTCCACACCAACACAGCTTTAAGTCTGATGAGGCCAAGTCAGAATAAAAATACACTCTGAGAAGCAGGAAGAAGGTTGTGACAAGGTGACAAGGAAATATAAAAGACTTCTAAAAGAATTCAAAATACACCACCACGTCACAAGACAGCAAATGCAAAAAAACCATACAACAATTTGAGGCTTGTTTTAAGTTTAGGAGAGTTATCTGATCAAAACCTTACAAGAGCAAGTTATTTGAGAAAGAAAAAAAAAAAAAGAACCAGACCAAAACAAAAACCCCAAACCTGCTCTCTTCCTGGTAGCATACAGTTTGTTTGTACAAAATGTCATGTGAGCAGAACACCTGTATGGGATCTTGTGCCAAATCTGTAAATTAAACGAGCGGCAAACTTTACAACTCCTGATACATTCCCAGTCACCAGCAACAAAGATCAGGGGCACTCAGTTCCAGAATATGTCACTTTTGAGACCTATTTAGACAATGATATAGTAACTTGGTTTTTATCCATTTTTTTCTGACAGTTATTTCAAAAAGTTATCTCCACTCACACCAGAACTATGCCACTAAGTCTAACAGAGGTGAAAACAGATTTTACAAGAAGTTACGGGGAAGGGACAAGGAGGTAGCAAACCAACATAACTCATTTTCTTTCCTGTTGTGCAACCAGCAGTCTTTGAGGAGTAGAAGTTACCTAAAAATCTCATGCAAGTGACAAGTGAGGCAGTATGCAGGTAGGGGGAGGGAAGCGAGCTTTGTTTTGGATGCAAACACAACACAACAGGGGGAAAAAAATGCAAAAGAGTCATTTTATGTCCCAGGAAAGACTCAGGGGACTACAGAAAGCTACAGAGCTGAAATTATTTCATGAGGAAGTTATGAAGTGACAGGAGGGAGGAAGAGGAAGGGGAAGAGTCAGGCAGTACTGGGGTGGGGCAGAAGAAACCCAGGAGGTAAGTGAGCCACTGCAAATAGAGTTAGAGTGAAAATTAAATTGGTGTGGAGATAACTAAGGAAGTGAGGAAGCAGAACATCTATCCGCAGATAAAAAGGTTTCATTATCACTTGGTGTCTGCAAAAAATTTAAAAGATTGCACTGCTAGCACTTCACTCAATATTCTGATCTCTCCTGTATTTTTTCTGATTTTCCCTTACTTTAGAATAACATTTGCCAAACTTTCTCCTTAAAAAAATTAATATAACTTTATAATAGGGAAATTATTTATTATTTGCACTACAATTTCCATCATCTTCAGTGACAGCATTTTGGCACCGATGACACTGGATTTGTTCTTGCCACTTCAAATGTTTCCAACTGAACTTTTAAAAGGAAAAGCTGGCATTATCTTAGGAGGTCAAAGAACAAAGAAAGTAAATCATGGCTGTACTACTTACTAGACAACGTACTCTATATAATGAACAATTATATTATTTTTTAGCAAATGTTCTCAAACTTATGCATCTTCAGAATTTCCTATGCTCTTTGTTTTCAAACAGGAAGAGACTATTTCACGAACAAAACCAGTTATTTATCTTATATTGAATGCAGGCACCATCACTTTTCTTTTTAGCAGATACAAAGCAAGTTAAATATGGGACTCTAAAATTTAGCGAAATCCAACAATAAATCTGGCCAAAAGTATTGCATTTTATATTTGTAATATCATGCTTTAGTGTCTATGACAATAGTTTAAGAAGCAAACTGTGTTAGAGAACAAGAAAACAAAAATGGACCAATTCTATTTGAAATCCTCAGACTAATTATTTCCAATTTTCACCTTCTCTAAAACACTGAAATCAGATGCCTAGCACAGTGGGAAGTGAGTGATCTCAAGGTTACATAAAAACCAGGCTTTCTAAACTGCATGTTAAGAGAACATTTAAGGAGCCCCCATGATAACTATGTCAGGTTGTAAAACAATGTAATTGCTGTCTAGCTTTCCCAAAGTCAAATGAAGCAGGTGGCTGGGAAAAGTCAGAGAAGTTTCACAACATACAAATCATGCCAGACCAATCCGATCACCTGCAACAAAGTAACAGCTTCTGTCCACATAGGGAGACCAGCAGATATTGTTTAACAAACTTCAGCAAACCATTTGACACTGTTTCCCACAGCCTTCTGGACAAACTAGCAAGATATTGGATGGTGGCCTCCAAAATGGGCAGCAAACTGGGCCACAGGGTGCACTCAGAAGGCGCTTGTCAATGGTTTAACTCAGGCTGGCAGCCTGTCACAAGGTAAGGGAGCCCCAGAAATGATGATAGGACCCACACTTTTCAGCATCACCACAAATAACCCAGGATGAGGGGTCTGAGAGCACCATGACCAGGTTTGCTGATGACACCTCACTGGGTGGTGAGGTGGATGTGCCAGAAGGGAAAGCCATCTCACAGACCAGGACAGGCTGGAAGAGTGAGCTGGCAAGAAGAGTGTGGAGTTTGACAGAGACAAGCACAAGGTCCTGCAGCAGTGAGGACACCAAAGAGCCTGGCACAGGCTGGGATCCCTCGCTGAGGGGGACCTGGGGGTCCTGGTGCCCAACAGGCTGAACTGGAGTGAGCAGAGAAGCTGCTGCAGCAATGAAGGCAAATCAGATGCTGGGATGCTCCCACAGAGGCATCACCAGCAGAGATGAGAGATGTGACCATCCCAAACTAGCAAGAGCTTGTCAGGCCACACCTGGAGTACTCCTGTGTCCAGCTGTGGTCTCCAGAGTTCAAGAATACGAACAGACAGACTGAAGAGGGTCAAAACGAAAGCCATGAAGATGATCAAAGACTGTAGAACCTACTCTATGAGGAAAGGCTAAAGGAGTTAGGTCCTTTCTCCCTGAAGAAGAAAATGCCTGGGGGGGCTTCAGCACACTTTTCCAATATTTAAAGGCTGGCTACAAAATGGATGGAGGCTCTCTCTTCACAAGGAGCCACATGGAGAGGACACAGGGCAACGAGTGCAATTTGCACCAGAAAAGGTTTCATCTTGATAATAGAAAAGACATTTTTTAAACGGAGAACAATCACTAGAATGACCTCCCCGGGAAAATGGTGGAATCCCCATCAACTGGAGGTATTCAAGACACAACTGGGCAGGGTATTGGATAATCCCATCCAGGCTCCATTTTCCACAACATGTTGGTTCAGATGACGTTTTGAGATTCCTTTTAACCTGGGCTGTTGTATGTTTTATGATTCTACCTAGCATAAGCCCACCTAAGACTTACACCAGAATTTAGGTGGGCAGATTCAGCTGGGATATTTGTTAAAGATAGCTGTCTAAATTCTGCAGAAATTTCAGTATATATGGGTCAGAATTCATAATTCAGTCCTTGCAAACAAAAGAGGAGAAAAGCCAGCATTAAAATCAATTAAAAAAGCTAAAATATAGAGAGATTATTTCCCTCCTTTTAATAAAGGATTTAAAAGGCCAAAAGTATCAAACTTTTAGGAAAAGTAATCATTCAGCTCTCCTCCCTGACCTGGAAAAGCATTGTATCCCTGAGATCGGACACTGCAGGAAGCTGAGAATGACGCACAAGGAGGAACAAGGCAGAACACTGTGCTATTCCTCCCCTCACTAGAAAGTACAGTGGCAGCCCATGCTCACCATTGATACAATTTTCATGTTAAACCCTAACATGATTTATTAATTAATGATGGAAAGATCGAATTTCCAACTAACAGCTCATTCCAATTAAAAATAGCTAATTAAAATTACATTAAATTAAAATAGCTAATTAAAAATTAAAAATTGGTAAGGAATCCAAATCTACAAAAAAACTAAGATTAAAAACAAACAATTGAAAAAAAGTCCTCTTTAAACTATTAACTTATATCTTCTATTGACAAGCCCCCTGGTTTCTTCCCAGCCTTTTAACTTCCCTTCCCCTCTTCCAATCCTTTCTTTCTCCAATTTTCCTGTGAAGCAGTTTACACAACAAAAAACCGAACTGCCATTTCTAGCCTCAAAAGATTTTGCGAAAAACTAATGGTTTCAAACCTACTTATTAACTCAACAGCAAAATTACCTTGCTTTCACTTCTTTGACTCAGCAACTTAATTTACTAGTTCCATACACTTCTCATACAGCATTTCTGGAAGTGTTCAGTACATAAATTCATGAAGGATTAGGGAAAGTGATAATAGAAAACATAACAAAATGTCATGCAGTTCATAAAACACAAAAACTCTGTACGTAAATATCTTAAACCTCAGAAATCCTTAAGCTTTTCTGCTGAAACTCTAAGAGCTTCACAAATATATCACAAAATTTGCATGTAAATGACAAAAAGAAATTTCACCAGTGTCTTTTGCATTTCTTCAGGCACAGTGTCCAAGTATGAATTCTGCAAACTCATCATATACTTTGCCATTGTTTCTTATCAGAGGAGCACCAATAGTGGTTACAGCAAGGGAGACACATTTCCTTTCCACTACTTTGGTGTCTATTAGCCCCAGAAATAATTCTTTAGAGTTCAGTGAAAAAGAGGGGCTTCAGTGTTATGGTTCAGAGCAGTATCATGGTGTCAATTTATTTTCTGAAGCTATTCCAACACTGAGATTAAAACCTGCACACTGAACCTCAACTTAAAGAGCCCTCCAAATGGGCCCTCATAATTACACCACCAGATACCACTGAAGCTGATTTGCCTGCAATTTTATTTCAGAAATATGATTCCCAATTCAAATAAGTTTCATGATACTGTGGTTTTTACTTAATAATAGTGTAATATCACAAAACTCAATTTAACACAGCTAATGCAAAGGAGTACAAATGGTGACAAAAATTATGCCAGAATTGTGCTCAATGCTGAAAAGGGAAAATTAGAAGCAAATTCAAGAGCTGTCATAGATCACTACACAGGAATTGCAAAGATTATGCTATGACCAAGTCTTCTAGTGTAATAGTAAAATAAAAGAAAAACACAAGTAGAAAAATAACCTTCCCTAGCTTTAAAAAAACCCCACTAATAGAATATTATTTCTGGTTTTCATGTACCTGTTTCAATAATAGACATGAAATACCAGAGTTCATGGAAGGGCTACAAAACCAATCTGGAGAGTAGAATTGTAACTTGTAGGATCAGTAGCTTGACATACTCAGTAAACCAGAAAGATTATCTGGTCATAGAGGTGACAGGGCCTTTCAGTCCTGCTAACAAAAGTATGGAGACATTTAACACTAGGGAGTGAATAACATACACACTGGCCCTTGAATAGAGAGAGAAATTTCCTAACCACATATATACAATATTGAGTCAACAACTTTGCTTTAAAAATTTTCATAAAACACAAGTTTTAATACAACTTCCAGAATACCTTCTACTATCTGTCTGCAGTGAGATCAGAGTCTGCTCTGAAATCGATGAACCTGCCCTGCCCTTCCTTTTTAGGCTTTGGGAAAAATAAGTTCCACAAGCACAATATGTTCATGTTACTTGCAGCTTCCAATGCATTTCCAGTTTTCCAACACCTTTTTTTTTATAGCACCTTCCTCTGCTGGTAGGTTGGTGACAGCTGGAGACTGAATTTCAGACTCAGAGAAAGAACCAAAAATCCTCTCTAATCCTTCTCCTACGCTCAGGTCAAACTGATCAGACTTGCTATCAGGACAAATTTTCTGTCACAACAGGTAGAATATCTCTTACTATTTTTTTAACAATCTTCAGCAGCATGAAATACAAACTTCTGAATCATTTAGGCATACCTTACCTGAGAAATTTCAGCTACAAAACTTACAAAATTTCTAAAATATCTTAGTGGGTCTCACTGGCTTCTTTGATGCATTTAGCAGTTCACTCCATGGAAACCGGCTTGCACAGGTTAGTGTTTTTTAAACGTAAGTTTAACAACCTGTAGAATAAAAAGGCTTGCACTGGAGATGCTCTCACTCTATGCCTTATTGTCAATTTGTTGAACAGAAAACATTGGCGCCAAGTATTTTTCCAGCCTGCTTTACTGTGACAATAAAATTCACCATTGATGTCACAGAGGCTCAGCTACACACTGAACAGCACTGCACAAGAGTGAGTCAAGTCACTAATTTACACTTTTATCCTCTACTTGTGTGGAAATTATCTGAGACCAAGACAATGCAAATTTTCACACTATTAAAATTCATGGATGGTGGCAGCAGTACCAGAAAATAAATGGATATTTATCTCTGCCATCAGGGTCACGAGTCCATACAAATAAAGAGGTTTAACCCAAATACTGCTTATTTTTAGTTTTCTGTGAACCCACATGCACTTCCCAAGCCTCACACCAAACACATCAATAAGCCACTGCCCTGAGATTTTTGAATACAGGTCAAATCAGATCACCAGCTTTCCAAGGACAGGGCCCCAGCTTTATCCAAGAAGTAAAGCTTGATCAGCATGTCTGACCCAAAAATGAACACTGGCCTTAAACTGAAGTTACAAAAGCTGCTAGACTTCTAATTCCAAGACTGGATTTATAAAAAACATGAAAGTACACATAAGTTTCTCAAAGAAAGAGTCACCAATGTACTGAAGCAAAATTAGATGTTTAATTTTCCAGCGTAATTAATCAAGTAAGAAGTTGTCCGTAATTTCCATAGACACACATTTGAAATCAGATCTTCCTAGGAAACAACACACTTAAAGCCATGAAAGCCCCCAAATTCCATAACAGTACTCCACACAGCCCCCAGAAGGAAAGCCATCTGCACTTACCACAGAACAGTCAACTGCTGCTTCACAGAACAGCAGCTTCAGAGAGATGTGCAGTGGTTGCGCTGGCGGCTTTAGCCAGCAATGAGAACAAGGTCAGGACCTGTGCATAAGGATAAGGTTTTACCTTGTCCACTGTAAACTTGGAGGCACTTGTGACACAGCAATTCAAGAGGAAGAGGCCACAGCACAGGCTCTTCCCCACAGCAATGGGGAGGCTGCAGCACTGCATGAGAACTGTGGAGTTCATAAGCAGCTTTAGCAGAAGGCAGAAGACTCCAGAGCTCCTTTGAACGCAGCATACAGCAGTATCAGTTTCAAGGTGTCTAAAACATGCGCTGTAGGTGCAGTGACGAAAAGCATTCTGCTTCCCTCAAGATTTTCTTTTGACCTCAAGGCTCAGCAAAATAAGCAAAATGAACAAGGGCCCCCTCCACTATGAAATATGACCACAGTAGCAGTGTTTCACTTTACCCATAATGTTTTACTTGTAAATTTTTCTGATGGTATTACCTATCCAGCACTCCCCTTCTTTTAAATAAAGGAGACTGGACATTCTAAAATAAGACATGAAAGTCTTATTTTATTTAAATGTTTGTTGGATTTTTCAAAAAGGTTTTACTAGATCAGTGTCTGGGGAAAAAAGAGATCCCACACATATATCCAATGCTATTAAAGATAGAAAAAACCTGATAAACTTAAGTTTAAAATGTAAAATAACTTTAGTGCTCACCACTCTCCAATGTGACTAACAAAAGTTCCTACAAATGACAGAAGAATTTAAAACTAATTTTTCAACAGGAACAGATACTTCCCTGATACTTTAAAAATGCAAGAAATTTCAGTAATTTTAAGTATTCACATCTAAAATACCAGTATCATAATGTATAAAGGATTAACTGAATACAGCAGTGTATAGGCAAAGTGGCCCCATTTTGGCCAGGATCCAGTTATTTTCATGGAGACTGAATAGCAAGGGATGAGATTTCTGAAGCGTGTTGGCAACAAACAGAACAATGTCATTTAACCCGTTGAACTATTCTGCAACAATAACTTCTTCCAGAACAGCTGGATGACATTTGGTATCTTTATTTAAAGGGGAGAGAAAAGCAGCTAGACTCTTCCCCTCAGTTACATATAAACAGTAAAAACACCGTGCTAAATTTGTTAAAGCTACAATTTCACTTTATGGAAGCATGAGAGCTATTTTATGGGTTTGGATGGGGTTTTTTAAATGTTAATTTAGGTTAAACACTGAAAAAATTTTTGAATCTGGAATGAAGAATCTATTGACTTACTTATTTGGGTACTACCCTCTGGAACAGAAGATGTCCTGGGACAAACTCGTAAACTGATCAGACACAAAAACCTCAAACCAGGTCATTTTAGTTTTAAGTACAATTGCATCGACAATGTTAGAGTAAATTTAAAAGTACTGTATTCCAAAGGTTCAAGTCAGCCATAGAATTTATGACATCCTGTAAAGGACAACTCCACACATGACAGTCTGAGTATACAAACCCCACAGACCAGTTACAGTGAAGGTGGCTTGCCCAGAATCCCTCTGAACTGCCTATGGGCACATAGGAACAAAGACACCAAGACCCAGCTTGTTTATCTCACCTCTAATATGGAAAATACCACACCCAAATAAAAAATTTTCCATTTATAATTACTGTTGGGCAGCTGAAGCTGGAATGTTTAAAAAAGGTGAGTAGGAAAAGATTCTGTATGGCGTTTTATCCACAAGACATCTAAAACCGAGTCTAGATCTACTGGAGTTAAATAAATAAAGAGCAAAGTTTTTGGTTTGGGTTTTCTTTTTTAAATCAAGAAAGTCTACTAAAAAAACTGAAATTCTAAAATTCAAGCATGTGGATTGTCAGATTCTGCTTTTCAGTTTACTTTGATCGTGGGTTTTATGGAAGAGTTCTGAGAAAGAGGCTGCCAAATTTAAATATTCTAGTTCAATTTCTTCATTTACCAGAAATTATTAAAACTTAATAGCTCTTACACAACCTGATTTGGAAACAAGACATTCTTATTCAAGCAAAGGCAAACTAGAAGTGCATAAGCAAATGAGTTTTGCTTTCCAGGGTAAAAAGTATTAGTATATTCCTTACATATTTCTATAAGGAACAATGTCACTAATGTTAGATTGTACTAAATGATAGCTAATTTTGTTATGGTAAGGCATCACAATTATTAACTCTGCTTGTGTTGTTCTCTGTTCCTGCTCTGAGATATATAATCTTGGAAAAAAAGTAACTTGCCTATCCATCAACAGTGATAATTAGTTTTTAGAGAATTTGACTTACACCCCCACCTTTTATTTTTAAAGATCTTATACTTCATGAAGCGATTTTTACTTGAATCAGAGGTAGACTAAACCTGTCCTTTTTTTATATGATATCCCATTTTGTTGACAGATTTTTGTTAGGCAAGGACATCATAAATTTATACTCTAGCAGCATTTGTTGCTACTCAAAATTATGTAATAACCCCTCATCATCAAATTTAAGGGTTACAATAATTTCTTTGTCTTTCAGGAGATGTTAATGAAGTTATAAAGAGTTAGTGTAGCTGCTCCAAAATATTAGGAAAGCACACAGCGAAGAATGAAGAGACTAAGTAACAGAATGTGCCGCCACTTGGCACTGCCAAAAAGAAGAAATTCAAGTTTCTTGATGAATTCATGACTGATATACCCGTAACTTTGGAAATCCTACAGCACATGCCTCACAAGTAAAAACCCTTCATTATTATGAGACTGGTTATTTGAGATTTTTGAGACGGAACTAACCTGAATATTCATTACTAGATTCATGAATCCTGCCATTTTTTCTGGCAGAGTATCCAAGTAACTCAGAAATTGCTACATGATTAGAGAGTGTGCAGGGATTATGCTGGAACCAGTGAATTTGATATATAAGCAGCATAAATGTGGATGGGTGTGTTAGCAGTTCAAGCAAAAAGACAGTGAATTAAAGTACATAAGTAAGGCAGAAGCTTAATGCAAAGACCAGAGATTTCAAGCAGGCTTGAATCAGACAGATGAAGGCAGCAGAGATGTTGAATTTTTCATTACTTTCTCCTTCATGTTCACTTGGGCTTTCCAAAGTGGCACCCCCCAGTTCTTTTATAGCACTTCCCAGTTTTGATGGGAAGGGAGAGAAAGACAGAAAATTACACAAATTATGACGCAATTCATTCTCTTAACAGAGTAGAATTGGACAGTTTAAAAAGCCTGTATGCAGGAGGAAACAAATATCTTTGGAGAATGCAAACCTAAATATTAATCCTGACATAAACCTTCCATGCGAGATTTTATACTGCACTTGCACATAAAAACAGCTTTGAAATGTGACCTTCACATATGTATCGTCATTCCATTTCCAAACAGACAGCTAACAGCCAGGCTTATTCAAATTCAAAAAAATTACATAGTGCTTAACTAGGTATTTCATAGTTGATAGGTAAATCCTTCAGGGACCTGAAAAATTTTAGGAAGACAGTGGTTTACACCATCTTTTATCCACCTTACACTAAAAATTTCTGGAGAGTGTTTAAAATACATGCCCTATAGAAAGGATATTAACACTATCTTCATAGAAGCCTCAGAAGTGACAGTAAGCCAAAGTTCATGTCGTTGCACAGCTCTCAAAGCCAAGAGCATTCTCTTTTCCATCTTGCAGAATGTTCTGATGACTTCAATCTACAGATTAAAATATACCAACAATGAATTAAAGTGTTACTGGATCTCATTCTCCTGCATTAGATTGTTCTTCTTTCCGCATTAGGAAATAGTATGTCAAAAAACCCCTACGAGCTTCTATTTTAGGAGCAGCTTATCTATGTTTTTCTTATTCACAAGCAAGTGTAATGCTTGTGAATGTGCTCCCCACCCCAAAATTATGCAGTTTCCTACTTCTGGGTAAACCTCAAGGGTCACGTACACCCACATGGTAACAGATGAAACACCATGAGAAAACCATCTTCCTGACTGTGCTGTCTCCCTTGTCAGGCAAGTATTACCCAACTGAATATGGCTGCATAAATTAACATCATGCAAACCCAGAATTTCTCTGCCAGCTCAGATTCTCATTGTTTCCACCTGACAGTGGCAAAAAGATGTTATTTACTCTGCTCGACAGGGTTTCAGAATTATATCTGGGGAGAAAAGCAGCAGTCCAGTTTTTCCAGTCACTGCAAACCATGCAAACACAGTGTTTAATGGCCACTTTAGTAAAGTCACTTTCAGAATCACAAGCAGCTCAAACTCAGGAATCTGAGCCATTCTCACACTTTCTACTAGACCTATTTCTTTATTTTTTTAACCAGGACCTTCCAAGTCTGCAGAGGCTTACGTTATTCAGCTGAAGATTGAACAGAGCAAAGCAGCATGCACAAAACACAGAAGGACATACACCAACCTTGGCATGGAGATTCTGTTTGTATTGCAGCAGGACAAGGAGCAGAATGGCTGTAGAGCCTCCCACACCACAACCCAGTTAAACTGACAGAAGAGCTCATGCTCTGCTGGTACAAAGTTGGCCCATCTAATAGGCTGCCTTCCCTGAAGAGCCATTTACATTTTGGATGTGTTTTCAGCCATGACCCCAAAACCCTAGGGAATGCTCATTAGCTCTCCCTCCTCTCTTCAACACACGTGGCTTTGAGAGCACCAGTCCCAAGCACACAAGACCTAATGTTAAAGACATAAAGACAGACACGCACACCAAAGTATCCAAAGGTCACAACAGTTTTACGTGGCTTTAATGTTCTACAAAACTAATTTAAAACTGTTACTATACCCAAAAGCACTGAAATCATGCTTCTGGGCATCATGCACTTACTGAATTCAAGTCCCAGTGTAAAATATGAAAAGTTCCTGTTCTACACGACCCTACTACCAGATTATAGATGGACAATGTTCATTTTAAAGACTATCTTTAAGCAGAGATTATTTTAGTTGACAAACATTTGAAGATTATTAGGAAAAAACCCCAGTGTTACTACATATGCCTTGTTATTGGTTGTCTAAAAACAACTCCCCTGGCTATAATATCATTTATTATGGTCTTGTTATGGCTATAAAAACATTTATTATTGTTTTTTATTCAGATCCCTGTCCAAGCAACAACTCCTCTATCCACAGACACTAAGTACTCCCATCCTTCAACCTTACCACCACCAACACTTAGAAAACTTCTAAAAATACAGTAGTAGTACTCCTGTTTATGTTTGACTAGTAGTGACCAGAGAATTTTCCCCACTGTGTTCTAAAAATCAAACCTAGCCAGCATGGGGCTTATAATTCCAGAAACAGAAATTTAAGTTAAAATAATGAACATCAAGGATACAGGGGTATCTCAAATCAGCTGGGAGTCAGACAAGGATCCCAAATAATTCACACAGCACTAAGTACTTTCATTCCTGACTCAAGCTGTAAAATGAACTCTTTCTAGAAACCCAACTGCCACTGTTTTATTGCCAAAACACGTATGTACAGTTCTTTCAAGTTCATTGAAAGGCTATTGACATCAAAAATTGCAAAACACCGTGACATGTATGCAGCATTCAAAGCCAGAATTCTAAACCCAGATTTTAAAGCGATTTCCCAAATAGTGTGCAGCTGGATACAGGCCAGCAGTTTCTGCCCATGTGAAGTCCAACTTATCTCAACAAAACCTTAGAAACTGGTAAGCAGCTCTCCAAGGAGATGAGCCAAACAACTGTGTCAAATGGAAACAATAATCACTTGCATTAAAGCTGAACTGTGGTATTTGTTTTTATAACAGTAGTATTTTATATGTAAAAAAATCTACTCTTTCTTCCATATAGTTTAAGTATACCATTCTTTCTCCAGAGCACAGTATTCCTTGTGGGAAGCCATTCCCACACTGTGCTGGCCACAAGGCTGAGTCTACACATCTGTCTGTGTGGCCATGCTGGGAGCTGGCGGACAGAGCAGGGGAGGGAACTTGTAAACAAGCCCCACCAATCCAAACCTGCAATCACATCTGTTCAACACAAGTTCCTGCCCTGAAGGGATTTCAATAGGATCTAACATGTCCACATACTTAAATGCATATTAGGCCCCAAGCAATTCCCACTTTGTCAGAGTCACTCAGTAACAAAGAATCTAACAAAGCTTATGAAATCCAACAGAAGTCTTACAAAAATGTATTCTCTAGGGCCCCATGATTAATGACATTTGCTATCCCATTTTTAAGGATATCCAGAAACCAGGATATTCTATGAAATCTGTCCCAGAAGTCCTCACACAAGATATACATAATTTGCATTGGCCATTCAACTTCACCTGCTTTGAAGCTAGAAATTAGTAGATTCAGATTTTAAAGCTTTTTTTTTTTTTTTGTAAACCAAAACAAGCCTGGCCATTCTAATGTTAAAATATTAAGCCTGATGCTTATTTAGCCACCTGCCCCTGATTTCATCAGGAAGAGATTGTGTAGTGCTCTTTTTTGTATACAAAAAATTCTGTAGCTGTCAGAGTCAAGACCATTTGGAGGTTTATAAGCAAATGTCACAACTTTGTCTAAAGGGGCAAAAACTGTCAAACTCATATTAGTGGTCTGAACTTTCCAAATAACTTGATGAACTATGGCCTGTGTGCAGTTTTAAGAACAGAATAACACACACACTTGCAGCAATGTATCAATTTATGCTTTACACCATGAGAAAAGTTACACATGTTCCAACATTCCAGGCATAACTGATATAAAATGTATAATCTTATTTTGCACTGTGCTAAACTCTTGACTGTAACAATACCTCATAGCAGAAAGTCCTACGGGCTGACAGAATGTGACTTTTTTTAAAGTGTGTTTTAAAAATAATATGTGAAAAAAAAATCTTAGAGAAATCCCCCATGTAATGAAATTCAGATTTTGAAACCTGTTTCTGACCTTACTGTATCAACATATTTTTCTATTTACTTCAGTTTTTCTCATATGTCTTCTCCAAACTAAATCAACCTTCACTTTCTCTCCTTCCTCATACTTGCTCATTATTTTATTTCTGATTAGTACCAGACACTATAGAATTTCATGGATCTAACACCTCAAAACAAAGAGATAATACTTCATTTTCCCCCTTTCATCTCCTGAACCTCTATCAACATTGATAAAATTCAGATGGTTTTATGAAGATGGTCAATGACACACAATAGCAATATATCTCACTAGCTTCAATTATTCTTACTTATGAGTCTCTTATCAGCCTTACCCCTGAACTTTCTCTGTCATCCTCAAGTTTCCTGCTTTCCTCCAAGTCTCAAGAAAGCTATAAAAGGTTGTTACGTTAAATATAACTTGTTTCCATTTTCTAGAACTTTCATAGTGTAGGAAGAAATTCGTGGTAACAAAAGCCAAACAGCCCATTGTCCAGTCATTGCATCGTGTCTCCTTGTTGCAATTTATTCTGTGCAGATGCTGCAGACCCTACCGTCCCCACCAGCCACACCTTAACATTTTTTCACAGGAAAACTGATCTAATCCAACAAATCTTGAAAAGGATATGCACACACTCTTCTTTGGGGGAATAGAGGGAAATAAGATATGTCTGATTTATCCTCCAAAAATCAAACTATGTATCAACACATGCCTTAAAACAGTTAAGATTTTATGTGTTTGTGAGGCACAGTGTCAACATGAAAAATTACCTCTAAGAACAATTACTTTAAAAAAAAGTAGCACCAGCTAACAGGACACAATATAAAAAAAAAAGTTGACATGATTCTCATGAAATAAGAGACCAAAATGCCAGATCTGAACATGCTGCTGAAATACAAATTATTCCAACATTGACTGCATCCCTTTCAGAACTAGCTACAGCACAGGCCACATCTGCAGGGTATGCTAATCTAGACCACACAATAAATAAAAGAGTATTTCAATTTAAGACAACTGAGCAATACTCAGCTTCAATTTTGAGAGACAAAAGAATTAAAAAGAAAAAAACAGAAACCAAACCCTAAAAATTAATAAACAGGCAGAAAGGTTTTCCTCCTCTCTGGTGTTTAATAGCATTTTATCAGTTAACAAACATATTACCTGGTTCAGCAGATGCAGGAAAATGTTAAGTTTCCAATGTCATGTGCATTAAACAAATTAGAAAAAAAAAATTGTTTGACTTTTCATTATTTATTTCCATTTCTCCAAGGCATTAACATTATTTATTTTAATCTGACACCTTTTCACTTACCATGGCAAATCCTAAACAGTCTAACTGAAAAACATACTTTGAGAATAAGAAGTCAAGATAATCACCTTGTATGGTTTTCTTATTACACACACATTGATACATTCTTTCAAAATGCCAGTATTCATAAACATATTCTCCTCATTAAAAGAGCTTTAAGATGACATCTGCTAAGTCATCCGTGCTCTGGAGACTACTGACTAACAGTTTCAGACTTTGGATTTTTTTCTTTTAATACATGAGACTCTCTCTAGTCCACACCTGCTCCACAGTAAATGACAAGACGGAACGTCTAAACAATAAAACAGGTTAAATGAAATTTAGTCAATACTCACATAACAATGAACACTTACTCAAGCTTTAAAGTATTAACTATTATTTATCAGCTTTCAAAAGAATAACTGGCAATCATTATTCTCCCAAAATTGTATTTTGTGATGTAACTTAGCTAACTCTAACACTTAAACATGTGCAAAGTGCCATTTAAGTCATTGATGCCATACCCATGTAATTATTTACCATTCATATTAATCATTATGTGTGAATACAGCAATTTAAAGGAATAAGATCTTGTTCTTAGTCTTCTGCATTAATTTGGAAAACATTAAAATACTGTTAAATTTCTGAATAAAGAAAAATAATTTTAGCACACAGAGAGGGCTAGACACTGCTTTGGCAATTATTTAGACAAAAAAAATCAACAGGAAATTCAACTAACAGCTGAAGGGAAGTCAATAAAACACATTAAGCACAGTCAGGAAGGAACCTTTCAAACATCATTAAATTTCTAACCTGTCCTAACCAAACTACTTTCCATGCTTGAACTTCCTTCCTAAAATGAAGCTTTCTAGATGAACATCTAGAACAAATAAGTAACAGAGATGGAGAAAAATACAAAGCAGCTACTGTATTTCTGCACATATAAAAAACATATCCAGTAATACAAGCTATTGATATAGATAAAACAACCACACAAACAAGTATTTACAAGTTCCCTCCTGGGTCTGAAATACCTCAGCAGGAATTAAATCATGATTTAACATGTCTTAACAATTGAATAAATGAGAAAAACATTGCAACCTCAGGCAACATTAATTTTTCAATTTGCCAATTAATGTCTTTCTGTCAGGGAGAACACAGTAGAACCTTTTTCTTTGTCAAGTCTCCTTTAAAACCACCAATTTCTATAAGGCAGAGATACAGGACTGTCTCTCAGTGCAATCAAAAGCACAATGCTTCCTCAAAAAATAATATTCCAAGTTTACTAGATGGACAGTGTCTTAGAACAATACCCAGGAACAACAGGGCAACACATAGCAACATGGTGTAGAATGGTTTCACCACCTCAACCCTTCAGCTTGCACCAATGGGAGATTTTTTAAGCAGCTCAAAGGAGAATTCTCAGAGAAATATGAAGACAATGACAGAGCTGTGCACGTGCTGTGGGCAGCTCCCTTCAGTCACACAGGATAGAATGAGAAGAAAACAATACAGGACTTATTATGAAATTTGTTGAATTATGCTGTGTTGACTTGGGGTTTCTTAAGGCAAAACTCAATATATAGCCTCTAGAAAAAATACAACGTAGCATATTCTATTAAACAATATTTAAAACATCCTACTTGTCTAACATTTATTATCCCCTGATATAAGTGTTTCTATACCTCAGAATGCAACCAGTGCACTTGTCCAAGAAACAGACCACCCATGTACCCATGGTGTCTGGGCAGTATCTGGTCAAGTTATTGTATGGTCTTTGACTAACAAAACAGGAATCACGAGAACAAACAGATATTCCGGATCAAGCAGTTCAAATCCCAAGGTAGGGTAGAAAACTACATTATATTCCCTCCCCCTTCTCCTTATATAAGCTAACCAGCTCCATCTCAAAGACAGCCTTATTCTACTACTCCTAAGGGAAGGCTGTTGCAGACTCCTATGCCTCCGTTGCTTAGGAACCATCTTTTCTAATTTCCAGATTAGGTTTATTCTTGGATAGTTGATACCCATTTGTTCTTATACCTCAAGCATAAAAAGCTCTTTTTACCCACCTGTGCTGTTTCACTCATTTTCATGAAGAGCAACCTCTTCCATACTTTGTTGCTCCAGAACAAACACACTCTCTGAGTTCCAGGAATCAGCCCCTGGACCACTTTCAGTCCAAATGTTCTTTTTCACTTCATTGTGGGTGATAGGACTTATATGCAGTATTTCAGATAAGCTTTCGCTAGTACCGGAAAAAGTCAATACCACTTCTTTAAAGAAAAATATTAGCAGGGCAATAATAGTATATTTGTTATCCTAATACTGATCTCCATTGCTAACTTTGATAGGTTTGTCATCCTGAAGTGTTAAAATTCTTTTAATGCTATTTAATACAACTCCTTTTCCTACTGGTCATGTCTTAAGGTCTCAACTTTGTTCTGTGCACAACCTTCTTTTGTATTGATGATGCTTGACACCTGATGAAAACAATGAGAATGGCATGAGAAGTGGGAATGGATAAATGATTTTAATGAAATTACTAAATCTTGAAACTTATCCTTGACAAATTCCACTACGTACATAGTTCCAATACATCATGTTCTGGTCATCAAGTTCTATCCATACTTGACACATCCTGTCACCATTTAAAATCAATTGTCACCAAAACATCACTCTAGCTTTTACATGGATTCATATTGCACATTATATGACTCGTAAGTGAAAAGAGTCTCTAACCATGTATCCTCTCCAAGAAGTCAGGGATCTTACAAAAAAGAGGTGTTAGATTTCTCTGACAAATCTTCCTCTGTTAAGAGCTGTATCACTTCATAGCCTTTTCATGTTACCTCCACACAGAACAGCTTTTCTTTCTAAATTTAAACAAATCTCTGTATATTAAGGTCACACTAATAATGCAATTACTATCCCAAATCACCTTTTCCTCTTAACGTTGTGAGCACTTTCACTGCTCTCCAGCCACCCAACATCCTTCTGCCTTGCCATTTAATAACAATTCTTGCAACTGACCCTCTAATTACACACATCAGCTACTTCAAAACTGCAGAGTAAATGTTGCATAGTTCCACTGACCCACACCCTGCAAGTTCCACTTTATCTTTACAGAAATTATTTTAATAACCTCACCTCAGTATGACCTATTTGCCAGTGTGCATGTGATGAAAATGTCCTCACCAAAAATTAAGGTAAACTTTTCATGTAGTCTTTCACAAGTATCTAAATTATTCTTAGCCTTATTTTATTAAGCCCATGCTTCCTGATAAGACACGTGAAGAGTCTTATGCAAGTTTTCTGCCTACTCCCAATGCTCCTTTTCAATTTGCTATCAATCCTGTTAGATCTTGTATCTCCACTTTTTTCTATATGGAAAAAAAATATCAAAGTTTAGTAAGAGCATAAATACTTTAAACAGTTGCCAGAATTACCTGCATTTATAGCTGTATCAGAAGTTCAGCCATGCCAGAAGTAGCTGAAAGCACTGCATCAAATAAGCCCTGAACACTGCTGTAAAGCTGGAATTGCAAGAACGTTTGGATGCTAAACTACTTATGGACTTTGCAGTTTGAATGTTCACTTCTGCAATTACAATTACAAACAGCTTTTCATGATGCTCAGACACATTTGCGTCTTTTTCTGCTTTAGTTGGGCCTTTGTTTTCTTGTTTTTTCCCCTAAACGATGTTTGCCTAAGACATGAATAAAAAAAAATAAAGCCTCAAAGTTTCTCCAGAGCTAGAAAAAGAAAAGGCAAATTAAAGCTGCTTAATTTCAGCTTCATGTCAAATGATACAGCCAAATGGAAAAAAAAAAAACCACAAAACCAAGAAAACCTGTATTATCAATATTTTGGCTTGAGAACAGACAGCACAGCTATTACAAAACTTACTTGAAGAGGGAAAAAAAGTCTGCAGAAACAAGGTTCAAATTTAGGATTACTATAGCAACAGAGAGGAGGGAGGGAAAAATTACCAGATTACTCTCTCAGATCATCAAATCCTTGAAAGAATAAATTTAGATTTGAGTTTCAGTCAAATTAACTGAACTCATCCTATTCATTAACAATAAACACATCTAATTAGGAGTAAATTAAACGAGCAAAAACTGTAGTACAAGAAACAAAGAAGTAGATGCGAAATTTCAGACTGAATTACTTCACCTTTTCCTTCTACCATAAAATATATATTTAGTATCACAACAGGTCTTCATACCAGTAACCAATTACAGAATTATTTAGGAAGGTGTCTAGTCCTGATTAAAGGTCTGCAAAGAAGAGCCATTTGAAATCTGCCTCATTCTTATTAAGTGACCTGAGTAGCTACACTACTGAAAATGTGCAATAACATGCCCCCATTAGACTTGGAGGTGTAATGAACTTCTGAAAATATAGTTGTTACAGAACTAACATGTTTTAGCAACATATGTGAGCACAGCAATGACTTAACACCCCAAAAATCAAGGAATGTAGAAATAATCTTAAACTCTTTTAAAAGATGATATTCTGAAAAACAAATCCAGGATACCCTAAGTAATGGATTACTCACATGTTTTTAAATTGTGCAAACATTCGTATTTCGAAGTTGTTTTAATAAATGTTTAAATACAAAATGGACACATATACTTATGTTAATGACTGATAAAAAAAGGAAGACAAATAGAAGTCCCAGTCCTTCTGGGACAGCAGCTATCTCAATGCTTTGACCTACTAACATTAGATAGGATCCCAAACCCACTGAACATGCAGCTGAAGTGGCAAATCCAGCTACAAAGGTTTATTTTTGACATCGGGAGCTTTGCTCGAGGTGCGGAGAGCTGTCTCCCCACTTCAGTGGTAAATATTGACCCATAAAGACTCTAAGCCTCAGGCAACTTTTCCACCAGCCAGAACGTTCAATTAATAAGGCTGCCCTCATAATTTGCAAGACTGCCTAAGTCCAGCTTTCCTGGCTGACATTCAGATTTTAAGCATGCTTCCCAGGCTTCTGTTCACCACTTCTGGCTTTCGTTGACCAGCTGCCAAAATGCTCTTTATTTTCTGGTGGCTGGGCAGGCCAGAGGACAGTTTGAGAGACTACCTTCTTCCAAGTTGTGCAGCAAACTGTTCACTGTGTTCCCTGCTCTTGGCTCCTTCCCAAGAGTCTGCAGTGAGGGAACATAGGAGGATACTGGAAGGACTGTCATTCCACTAGTGTGAAGCAACGGCCTAGGCATCTTCACTGGGCTTTCCTTGTCCTTAAACCAACATCTCCATTGACTGTAACCAAGTCAAAGAAAGTGCCCCAGATCAAGAATAGACTATGGCAGATGTAGAAGTGGACATTCCACCTTTCAAAATTGTTACCCAATGCTGCAATCACAAATACGCCTTCCAGGAGAGAGGCAAGAAACACAGTATCAGATGGCCCACATAACTCAGCAGTGTCAGGATCCATGTAATTTCCAAAACAGATTGAAAGCAGAGTGGGAAACCACACAGGCAGGAAGACACTCAGTTACAAGGAGCAGCAATCAAAGAACAGGATGGTCCTCTCTGAGTTCAAGGCATAGAAAGCCACCCACCAACCTTCCCTGACACGTAAGAGGTGAAACAGCTTCCCCTTGGATTAAGGATAGATATCTTATTTCTCCATCCAAATAATGTATGACTTACTTGCGTTGGAAAAGCTCTAAAGAATTAACTGACTTTTTACCAAAATCCCTATCTAAGCAAATAGGGGAAAAGCCATATATTTATATGTACAGCTGAGATCTAAGCAAACATCTAAGATCATTATTAATATTTTCTCTGCCTATTAATAGATTCAAAGCTATTGTAATACTGTACCATAAACATTCTACATATCCAAATAAATTTTAACAGTATACTTATGGCCACCAACATTCATGAAAAATAATTTACAAAACCAAACACCACTTTATCTTTAATTCACCTATAAAAGACATAAATTTATTCTGAAATGCTTCTAAGTTGTATCTTATTCTAAGTTATATCTAAGTTATCAGTTATAACTGAAACTACCAGAATATCTTAGAAAACTCACCAGCTAATAAATTTTACTCTAAGCCCAATAGGGTGGGGGAAAAAAAAAACCAAAACCAAAAAATCCTACACTTTGCTATGTATACTAGTAGACTTAAAAATAATATCCACAGTAAGGAAAGAAAATTCACTTTGGAATCAAAATAGAATCTTGTGCTTTACACTGAATCTGTTATTTAAATCATATGGAAATTTAAAGTGACATTTAAAAATAAAGTGACACATTAGCTGTGTAGAATTTTACCTGAAAATCATGGAAACCTTTCCAGTAAATGAAAGCAACGAGAAAAGAAGTGACAAAACTAACGAAACATTATTTCCTACTAACTGAAGTTTCATATGCTTCCCTATTTATTCTTTTGAAGTTGTCATGTTTCCCTGTACATCCTGCATGAGTCCACCTGTGCTCCCTCCTCCCCTCCTCTGAGCCCTGGTTCCCCAAGCCAGGCCATGCAAGTGCAACAGTGCACTTGGACTGGAGCAGAGCTACCCACACCCTAACTGGCTGGCAAGGGTGACACCTAACAGCCACATGGCCCTGCTTCTCAGAACAAATCAGGAGCCATGTCCCTCTCTCAGTGGGGACACAAGTTTGACCATCACATTACCTCACTACTGGCAGAAACCTTTTCTATTTGAAGTCACCACTTTCCTGTTAAATTTAGCTGGATGTAGCATTGGATGGTGCAGAAGTTAAAGAGAAAAATAAAGTAAGTCCCTTTAATTCTGGAATACTTTAAGCTGTGCTGATTCAAGGTCACCATGCAAAGCTTTGCTAGACAAGATCTTTTGGGGGAAAAAAGCCAAGTACACTGCACCTCTCAGTTAATGCACAACAGCAGCGACGACTTCTTTTGATGAATTTTAGATGGAACGGATGCTTCACAAGTACATACTTTATAGATTTCCACCACTATTTTGCAGTGACAATACCTAAAGAAATTGCTTCATCTATTAAAACACTGAACTCACAGTATGCTTTATCCTTCATCTCTACAGTCACAATGCACTAGCAGTAACTTTATGCTCAGTTATTTCTAACACACACACAAAACAGCCACAAAAAACCACCACCAACAACAAAACAAACAGCCAAGAGGAAAAACAGAGAAGGCAATTTTCATGGGTCAAGGTTTTCTCAACACTTTCTGGCTTAATCTGGCATAAGCTATAATAGAACTGAAATGGTGTATCAGACATCTCAAGATTCAAGATCTAAAACAAGACAGAAATAAATAGCGTAAAAAGCAATACAAAAACCTAGAAATTTGTACATACAAATCAAAAACATCCCCAAAACCCTCTAAGTTTCCATGGCTCCAAGTAAAATTACAGTTTTTAGTCCAAAGCTGCTTTTACATGTTTACTGATTCCAACCAAAAACCTGTATCTTTTTTTTATTATTTTTTATGCCTTCTAGTCTTTGGAGCGTAACTGTATCACAACATTTGTCTAGTCATTTGGTTTGAAAGTATCAAAAATACCATAAAGTGTTACTGATTAACTACATTCACTGTTTCCTGACCCTTTTACAGCAATTCAGTTAGGTATATGAAAGAAAAACAGAATCTCAAAACTCTTGAAATATTTTACTCCTTATTTTTTCAGATTTCCTGAGTCCAGATCTGAAAATCATACTTAACATATGGTGCAAAAATCAGTCATTTAAAAAAGACAAAACCCAATATATTAGTCAATTAAAAATGCAAAGGAATATTTGATTAGTCTGAAGAGCACAGACACACCAAATCCCAGTTTAAAAGAGTAGCTCATAATATTGAAGGTTTAAAACTGAATCAAGATTTGCTTTCATGTATGCTAATTTGTAATTAATCTGCAGGTAAAACCATTTCAATAAGTGACAGTGAAAAATGCTTTTGATGTTCCACTTGTTAGTGCAGCTGATCTGAGTTTGAAAGGCTGATCTTTCACTGGATAACAACTGTATCCAGCAGAGCAGGCAGATATCATTCCTCAGAATGCAATCTAATAAGCAAGGTCAAAGGGAGGAAGTTAGGAAGGGACTAAAGAAGTTGTTACTCCTGTTTGGCTACACCTTCAAGGACAACGTTTTCAGTTTCTCTGAAAGGTCACAGAGTCAATCCAGCAACACCAGCACGCACACACTGGTCAGCGAGCCCAACGGGCAGTAGTTATTCAAATCCATCTCTGCACTAAACCTTCACTTGCCCTGAAGTGAAGAACAGTTAGACTTAGGAAATCCCGAAAGTAGCAGCAATACTTAAACTTTATTCAAGACCAGCACCATTGGTTGGGATGTTATACCTGAGTTCTTGTGGCAAATGACATCATCTCAGCTTACAGCTGATTTGAAAAGCAGTAGTTCTGAAAAGGGCATTTCCTGGAGTCTCTTCCCTTACAACATTTGCAACTATCAACCACTAAACTTTCTGAACTGACAAGACCACAGTAAACAACATCCTCTGAGTGGTGAGGAAAGAAACCAATTACTTGCTTCAATTTAACTGATGATTATCAAGATTATTCTCAATAAACAACAGATGCTTACTGAGATGGTAACGGATGTTATCATACACTACTACAGAAACCTGTTATTGTATACATAATGCTTTAAAGTGGGAGAAGAAGTAGCCATAGAAAAGGGTAATTTTAAAGTAAAAATCATCACTGATCAAAATCTGTATCACCAGTACTTTTTAACCCTTACCACCTCCAATGAGAAACTCTCCTCAGGAAATAAACTGGTTTACATGCTTTACATTTTATACCTTTCTCTACTGACAGGTTTGTACAGCTACTGCTCTCAGCCCTTGCAAAACCAGAGTATTTTTGAAGAGAAATGCTGAATAAGTAGCAGGACTAGGTAATATTTTCCTACTCCCCTGAGAAGGCTGATTAAATTATATGAATGAAAACCGCCTAACTCATGTAATCTAGGAACTTCTACTATTTAAAAAATATACCTGCTTTTGAAACTGTTACTATAGAAGATGCATAACTTAACAGAAGAATTTTAGACAGGTTCCTCAGACGTCAAATGACCTGCACAATGGAACCAGCAGAGTAAACTTACATTCACATCTGCTCACAATCACTTTTCAAATATAAAGCACATACCACCATAAAACTGCCTAAGAAATGTATTTACTTGCAGTCTGAATTACTAATACAGTGCTATTTCACAGACCACTTTCTGTGGTGCAGCATGGTCCAAGAGTAAGTTCTAATTTAGCAGACACCAAAGTCAGAGAATCAGCATGGTTTTTTTCTTCATATGCCCTCATGCCTCAGGTGTCTCTGCTGCACAACAAAAGCAACACAGATAGGCTCTACTTCATAGAAGTACTGGACAAGTTTTACTACCATGTATTTTTCCCTCAAAGCAGGACTGGCTCATTTGCACAGCAACAGTTTGGGGTTTACAAATTATTTACTATTCAGCACTCCTACAGTTCTTTAATAATTAAGAAAACTATTTCTACTAGTCAGAAAAGCAGTGGTGCACGATTTACTGCCTAGCGTCCCCAGGAACTACTTGTGACATAGAAATTGCATGCAAAGTAACAATCAACACACTACGCAGCCTTCTAGTTTGAAACCTTCAGTTCTATTATTTTATTCTATTTATTAACAAAACTGACTACTTCAAAATTCAGTTTTTTCCTCCTATACCAAGTCATGGAATGTTGGATGAGATTTGTTAAAGGCAGTTCATGCTGCAAAACTATGCTTCAAAAACCTTCAAGACTTGAATGGGGCAGAAGTTTTATCCCTACTTCTGTCAAAGTCTCCCAGTGCTCAAAGGAGTTTTCTCTACCTAATTTCATCAGATGATCCAATTCCATACATAGAATCATACACTGGTTTGGGTTGGAAAGGGCCTTGAAGATCATCTAGTTGCAACACCCCTGTCATGCACACCTTCCACTAGAGCATGTTGCTCAGAGACCCATCCATACATGCAAAATAACATTCAATATTGATGGTCAATCTCAAAGAATGAGAAGAGTTGAGTCATTTTCTGCTGGATACATCTAAAAAGAACTGTCACAGAAAAACACTTATTCAGTAAATTACCTTCTTCACTCTAGAGCATTAGTGAACCATACTCTAATGAACTTACTGGCACAACATGCCAGCAAAAATACTTGCTTCAGATGAAGCGCAAATGTTCAGATTTCTCACACTTACAATCATCAACCTTAGAAAGAAAACATTCAGTCAACACAACAGTTTTTGGCTAGAAAGCACTATTCTCAGCATGGAACTTCATACAGAAAACACAACTCCAGTAAAACTACAAGACACTTAAACATGCAAACATAGTAATGCACACATTGTCTTGCTACAGGGGAGATGTAAAACCTTGCAAATGCCTCTTCCTCAAAACTCTCCTCAGAAAACCATCAAGTTTAAATTCTATGACGCAAATCATACAGATCATGACATTCACTCAAGATTATTTTTACAACATGACATAAAATCTGTTTACTGAATATAAAGAAATACCAAAGCCACCTGCTTCAGAAGTCTAGTCCATAGTTGCATCTTTTCCTCACTTATTACACAAGTGCTCTTAAAAGAATATTTCCTAACTGAGAAACAGAATTGTTACACCATTATATTCAATTAATAAGAATGGAAGCCTATCTTATAAATAGCTTGTATTCCTTTATTTTTAAAATTAATTCTTTTGCTCTTCAAAAAAAAACCCAACGAATTTGTGACAGTTAAGAGCTGTCAAGAATCCCACTGGCACAAATGGTCACGTTACAAGAACCAGAGCCGTAAACAGCCTGTCTGCAGGGAGATACCTGTAGCTTTCAGCAAAGCATAGAGGAATTATCCAGCAGTAGTTGCAGTTTGAGAATTCATAAGCTGAAGGTAAACAGTTTTTGTAAAGCTCTGCATAAAGGCATAAGTCATAGTGCAAGAAAACTGAATACCTTTGGTATGTGATCAGGTTGTGACCAACAGCAACTTTCCAAAAAGCAAAGAATAAAACAAAACCAGCAATGAGCTTACAACACAGACCTACAGCAGTATCTCATGAAAGATTTAAATGCAGTGCTACTCCTAGCCCCCATCTCAACACAGCCATGGATATTTTTCCAGCTTGACTGGATTTTCCCCCTCCCTAATTGCTAGTTTTAACTAAAGCCAACATAGATTAAGAATCAACCCGAAAAGCAGCACAGCGAGTGTGCAGCAATTACGTGCAGAAAGGCATGTGACATTTTGTATCAAAAGCAGATTCCGAAAACGCTAAAATGTAGATACCCCCCCAGCAGAGGAAACAAAACAACTGCCCGTCTGCTGCTGGTGCCCCGCCAATCCCCAACACCGCACACACGCATCCCAAATCCTTCTCCACTCCTACGTCCTCTGCGGACGATGACTCGGACTCTCCGAACCCCGCATCTCGCCCCGCACGGTCCGCAGGTCACCTCTCGGGCTGAAGAGGGGCAGGTGAAGCAGGAGGGCGGCGCGGGCAGAGCCGGCAGACGCAGCGCTCGGTGCAATGGAGATTCCAACGCCGAGCGGCCGCTTCCTGCGGCGGCGGCGGCTGGAGCATCCCGGCGGGCACGGCATAGGCACGGCATCTCCTGAGGCAGGGCTGGCAGCACCCTGTTCCCCAGCTCAGCCCCACCGCCCATGCCGGCCAGCACCGCAGCCTCCCTCCTGCCCCCCGCCTCCCCGGTGACCCCGAGCCCGCCGCAGCCCCTCACCGCAGGCACCCTGCGCGCAGATGGCTTTTCCGCACACCCCGCCGCGTTTTGCAGGCAGACGCAGCCCCCTCCGCTCCCCTCCGGGCTCAACGAGTCGGTTCCAGTGCCTGCGCCCCAGCCTCGCCTCGCCGCCCCCTCCTCCCCTCCCCGCAGCGCCCGTCGTTCCCTCACAGCCCGCCCGCCGCTGGCTGCGCCCCTCAGCTTCCTCCGCACCGCCGCCGCCGCGGCGCTTACCCGAGGGCAGACGAGAACGGGCGGGAGCGAAGGGGCCGCCGCGGCCGGTCCCCTGACGAGGCTGTCGCTGTCTCGGTCCCCGCCTCCCGCCGCCCCCTCAGGCACAGAGCGGCCCCCGCCCGACAGGGTGCGGCTTCCACAGCCCGCAAACCCAACAACGGCGCCGCCCATTGGCGGGCGGGCGCGCGCCCGATGAGTAAGCGGCTCTCCCATTGGCGGAGGGTAGCGGGGGGCGCGGGGCGGGGCGGCCGGGCCGCCCCTGGCGGATCCCGCGGCTTGGGGAGCGCAGGGGGTCCCGGGCGGCCGGGAACGGGCTGGGGAGAGCCTGCGGACACAGGGAAGGGGGTTCTGTGGCGCTGGATCCCTGCGGAAAGGAGCGGCGCGGCGCCTGGGAAGCTTATCTTAGAGCGGGCCGGGAGATAGGCGCAGGCAGCCATCGCTGATCGGCAGGGACGCGCTGCGATAAGGGCTCGTTATGGCGCTGCGGTGGCGCGATAGTGTCTGATCGCTGTCGGCTCAGGCCAGGGCGATCCGGGAGGGCAGGACACGGGCTTGAGAACTGCCTTGGCGAGGCTAGAGACACCTGTCAGAACCGAAGGTGTTTAATCACTGGAATATCCACCGGCTGTTAAATGCCAGGCTAACGAGAAGCCGTGTGTTTGAATTAGGAAGTGTGCCGATACATCGTAAAGCTTCAGTATCGGAGGCCTGATTAGATCTTTGTAAATCACCTCCTCAGTTTTCTGAGTCCTTCGGAGAGCTCGTGTAACCCCTCGGTTTGTTACAGTCCCTGCAAGTCAAGCACCAGCTGTAAAGTTAACGTCCTTTGTTATCTATTTTCTGTCCATTTTTACTACTGTTTCTGTGTCATTTTAAGACTGCTGCTCTACACTTCTTCGTGTTGTATAGAATGCTGCCTGCCATGGGACAAATGAAGACTTGGGAGTCTGGGAACACACTCTCAGAAACACTAAACCCTTCTCCTCTGCTCTCCATAACCCTCACTCCCAAGTTATCCATACGTAGGGAAGACTCTAGCGAGCAGAACCTGATGGGTTTCAGGATCCACAAATGCTCCTGTGGAATATGGGAGGAATCTAGCCTGCTCCAACCACCTCCACTGAGGACATACACTCCACTTACCTAAACTAGGCCATAGAGAGATACCTAAACTTATCTGTGAATTCAGCCACCAAAAATGGTGGTTTAGGTGTCAAATGACAGCACAGAATGATTACGGCACATCTGACAAGAAGGCCCTACTGGACAGAGATCTGCCCAATCAAAACCATCCCACAATTGGACACATTAGTGTAATTATTAACAATTAGTTAATTGTGTCTGAACAATATTTTGCTGTAAGCCTAAAAGATTAAAGTCACTTCACCTCCCTGGTGCTGAAAACCCTGTAAATCCAGTGGATCTGTGTACATAGACAGCAGCATACTCTTGTCCCTGCTCTGCACCTGCAGGCTCCAGCCACCTGCCCCATGCAGTGTCTTCTCTTTGATTACCTGTCAAAATAGTCTTTCATCTTGGCATCTCTCTTTCTTTCTTTCTTTCCTTTTCTCACCAAGGCATTTAACTCATAGAGATCTCTTCTTGTCTGGAAAAGTAAATGGATGAATGAATTCATGTTAGAACTAACTCAGCAAAAAAATACCGTATTGTTTTAAACTGAATGGGTTTCCTCTCCAGCTCAGTGTGTGGCTCTAAGACCAGCAGTGGCAGGAAGGATGGGGATGTTGAGGGCAGCAGCAGTGCCCAGGGGCTGGGGGAGGGCAGGATCATTTCTTTCTCTGGCAGTGCTGGCTCAAAGTGGTTTTGTAACTGCTGGGTGCAGTGGCACAAGCAGCTTGGGCTGATCAAAAGATGCCTTTTATCAGCTCCTGTTGGCTCTCATGCTGCAGGAGTGTGCTGTTCCTTTACCCTTCTGCTGTCCTACTTTGTGACCTGCTTAAGGGCACAGGTTCCTACTGTCCCCTTGCAGCCTTCCGCCTGCCCCTTGCATCATCTCTCATAATCGTGGGGCCAGAGAAGGCACTGTTTCACCTAACTAATCTGAGGGAAAAATTGGGGGCAGGGGGGTGGCGAGGCCAGCTTTCTGCTGAATCAACCAGCTCACTCCACAGGCTGAGGCTGTGACAGCTGATGCATGACTGTGTTTATCTTCCCTGTTCTGTTTGTGGCTTACCCAGGTTCCTGACGTGCCTCTACCCAGCTGCAGGAAGGGCAGTGCTGGTGCCATGCAAAGGTAGGGTTACATGGGCAGAAACTCGAGGGAGGGCTCATAAATACTGACAGGCACTAAAGCTGTGTGCTCTGCTGCAGAAAAAAGGCAAGACAATCTGAAAAAGCACTTCTGCATTATTTAAGACACGAAGAACTTGTCTTTGTTAACTCTTGCTAGCTGGGTTTGCAGCATTGCAGCTACAACAAAAGGTACAACATGAACTACAGTGTTTTCAGCCTGTAGTATTTGATTCCCTCAAGATTTTGGACTGCTGGTGAGGGTTCTGGGAAAATGACCAAGGCAAGCTTGTTGCCAGTAAGCTTCCACTTGCCATATGCACACCTGCACATGCATTGGAGAATGGTTACTGGCTTTCAAATGATAGTGGTTGTTCCCAATAGGCTCCAGCAGCAGCAGCAGTGGATGCAACTTACATCAGAGTCTCAAATAAAAAATCAATGTGAATGTATTCTTTTACAAATTATTTTTGTGTGGCTTTACTAGATATCAGAAAAATAGTGCTGTACAATTATTTTTATGCAGCTGGCCTGGCATTAGCCCTTCTTGGTGCTCAAGTGCTTCCAGCTACCTGAGAGAAGCACAGCACTAGGTTGATGCCCCACATCTGGCCTTAGGACATTTATCTTTTCCTTTATTTGGGGTGCATTCATTCCACATAAGCAGTTCCAGGTCAGTTTTCTTTACCTATAAACTGGGACTGATACTAAGGTAGCAGTAAGGTAGATCTTTCTCTTTTGACCTGCCAGAACTGTTCTGTCCTGACAGTCTTCTGACTGGGCAGGACTTGTTTCCCTACTGCCATCATTTCTGTCCATCTCACACAGACCTGCTCCATTTCCCAGAACAAGTTCTGGTTCCTCCAGATAAAACAATGCCAGTGTGTGAATTCTCTGTTGCTTTTCCCATGGGACTTCAAAAGGAGAATCTTAGCAGTGAAACTCCCTTGTGCCAGCAAAATAAAAGCCATTTGCTGATGGGTCACACCAGTGCTGGAGTGTTGGGAGGGGGTGTGGGAACAAACACAAGTTGTCTGTACAAAATACTCCCAAGAGCAGCCCTCTGAGCCAGCTGTGTCTCTCACTGGCACCCAGGACTGTACTGGTATTGGGACAAGGGAGCTTACACACATGCAGAATTACTATTGAAAAGCTTGTGAGGGATTTGTCTTTGAAGTAATTGAATTTAAATTCCTTTGTCAAAGTTATGTAATGGGTTATCTTAATTTTAGCTGTGTATAACAACAGTAATAATATCTCACGGTTTATTTGCAGTATTACTAAAGTTGGTCCTTGTATGTAAGGTTATGTTTAAATTGACATAACCTTATGAATATGAATTCTCATTCTTCAGGGAGAGCTCTTTTTTGAATATTTCTGATTTATGCAAGGAAGGAAAATGTTCCCAATGGACTGAAAATGGCATGTAGAAACAATTTCTAATGTAGGTTCAATAGAAAAACTACACAGAGTAAAAAAGTGTATTCTGGTCTACTTTCATCTCTCCCCACAACCAAACAAAAACACATCTGAGGTTTGTTTGAGCTGGAAAAAAAAAATTAAGAGAACCGAAACAGCAGGTGGAGGAAAGGGCAAAGCAGATGGAACAGGCCGATACTAAATGTTGCCAAATTTTATACAATCTTAATCTGAGAGGCCACTTTGGCTTTAAGTTTGAAAAATATTGACTTTATACTCAGGGGACATAGGGAAATTTTTATACATGATTGAGATGAAATGTAAATGGAGCTACGTGGTTCAAGCTGATTAACAACAGTTTCAGTTAAACACAAGCAAAGGTGCAATGATAGCTTTACACAAAGGAACTCCAGCAACCAACAGTCTCCTAATGTTACAATATTTTTCTGTGAAGGTTAGGGGTTGTGTTTCCAAAATGCTTTTCCAAGTAAAGCCAATTCTTTTAATTGCAACATCTATGACTTCCTAAGTATCATTTGCCTACTAGTTGCATGTTCTCTGCAAGTTGCTTCAACGTTAATTTCCGTGTGACTAAAGCAGCTGAAATTTGTTTTAGCTGTTCTGTAATGACATCTTCATCCTTAATAGTAGGAGAAGGAAAAATGTCATTAAAAGAAGTTAGAACTTTTGAACTTACTTTAGAACTACAAGCAGATTCAAGAGAGTAAAACAGAGAAAGGAAAAAGATATCAGGGCAAGTTCAAAGTGATGAGGAAGGCTGAGAAGCCTAAGAAAAATATTTTAAGGTATTTACTATTTTAATTATTATAGACAGGAGAAAATTAATTAATCTTAAGAGAAGCTTTGTAATATTAGAATATCAAAATTTTAATTCCCTAAAGTCACATTTAATTTTTAAATGGCACATTTCCAGCAGTTAGAGTTCAGCTGTCCTTTTCTTGGTAAAATAAATCAGCATGAATGTTAGCACAGTGTAAATTAAAGCACAACATAATCACTGAAGTCTGAAACAGAAAGCTTGTGAAGCCACACCTGGTACATCTTTCCATATTTGCCCTGTAATAAAACCATTTAATAAATTTCCACGGAACAGATTCTTCTGTTTTCTGTGCAGCTGTGATGGCACTTTCACATCACTGGCCTTCAGTACAGGTGCAAAACTCCAGTCTTGCAAAAGGGCTTTCCAGGTCAGAATCTCAGTGTGCATCAGTCAGTCCAAGAACCAACTGTGCCAGGATTGTACAAGCTCCCTCTGGGTACAAAGTGGTTGTTAAAAGGCAGAGAAGGTGGAAACTCAAAGAATGGTTAAATGCTTTTCCTTTGTTTTATATATCCAGTCATCTAATCCTGCAAATGGTTTTTATCACTGCCATTTCTGTGCAAACCAACTCCAGCAGAGCTATGGGTGAGTAAAATGACATTAAAAATGATTCTTTGAGATCTCCAAGATTACATGCCTATCAGGACCACGTCATGAATCTGAGAGGTTGAATTACCCACTTCCTGGGAGCTAGATACTCTAAGGAGGAAGGTACAAGTGAGGGATAGTAATGACGATCCTGTAATTAAGATACAGGAATGGAAGCCCTGAAGGAATAGATTTGGAGTTGGCTGTGGTACAAGGCTACTACTACATACCTGAAGCCTATTGAACATAATCATTTCAGCCCATCCAGTTTTAAAGTGAGCTCAAATGTTCTCTCTCTAGAAGTTTTAGTAGTTTTTGGTATTTGATATTTTGGTACCTTGAGAATAGTAAAAGAACTATAAGCTCTCTCACTTAGGGGATGTAATCATGGGCATCTCAAGCACTCCCACTATTAGGAAAAAACTCTGTCCTTGACTTCAAGGAGGTGAGTATTTCATAAGATAGAAACTATTGCAACATCATGCAATGTGCTTGCTGCTAGGTGAAGTATTTAATGTTCAGAACAACTGCTTAATGCTTCACGATGTGGATAAATTTAGGTGGTGCTCAGATGTCCATGATGTAAATTCTACCTCAAAGTATATTTTAAGAATAATTTCAACACAGAAAAATAAATTAATCTCTTTGTTCTTTAGGTTAGAAGACATTCAGATGAGCAATTTTGCTAAACAATATTGCTACTTATATGAGATAGATGAGCCAAAATAGTCTTAAATTTCAAAGACCAGGCCTATTAAGTTTCCACTTGAAGTTAGCTTTGATCTCTAGCTTCTATCTGAAGTCACTTAAGATGGATTTGTCCCAAATGACTTCCACACACATGCTCAGCTGCTGGATTCCTGTTGTGTGGATCCCTGCATGGAACTGGCTAACCAGCAGATGTCCCCAGGTTCTACATAATCACACTTACAGCTTCCAAAAATCTTCAGTGCCTTTCATTCCAAAGGATGCAGCCACTTGAGGCCACAAATACTCTTGCTGCTTATTCACATTCTTGTAAAAACTGAAGTTCTGAAGTGGGGAACACTTGACTGCTGACACCTTTATTGTCATAGAAAAATTGTCTGGATATCAGCTCACTTTTTATGTCATACTGCCTATTAATTGGTTGTCCTTTGTTTTATTTTCAAAAGCACCCTAATATTTTTTTCCTAGAACAGCAATCCCCATCCAAATATGACCTCTAGTACTTTTGTCTGGAGGTTTAGTCACAAGAGGCAAGACTTTTTCCAAACTAGTATCCATGATTTTGACTTGGATATTTCAAAACTCATGTACTGCATTCATTCTGTCCATCAAATGCTGCTTTTACAATTCCCCACAAACTATTTTAAAGCTAAGGAGCTTTCAGTAGGTTGTAGATACAAAGGCTGCTTTGTGGTGAAGGAATGAGGAGAGGCAGGTTAGTGAGAAATATAGGAGACAGACTGAGCCATGTGTTCTAGTTGTGCCTTTCCTCCCTACAAACACCAGAAACTTACCTGATTTGTAATGAAACAGACTAGTATGTAGGAGCAAGAGGACTTGAGAGAAAGAGTGTGATTGCAGATTTGTTTGGAACATGAAGATTTGCTTCTTAGGTGGGCTGAAAATTAATTCCTCTAACTTCACTATTAGAAGAAAACAACTACAAACAAAAGCATTAAAACACACCCCCATGAAATGAAAGAGAACTGCACAAATTGAGGTGAACTGGCATTGAAAGTTTATCCATTTCAGAAATCTATATATTTAGATACAAAAGGGAATCAACACAAAAATGTACATATTTGCAACTCTTGTATTACACAGGTAAAGAATGTGTTATGTTTTAAATGGATGTTTACAATTTAAAAATCTTCTGAGTGTTCTGAGTGTCAGGTTGGAAAAAAAAAAAACAATCAAATAACTGAACAGGGCCCCAAAGAGAGCATACTATGACTGGCAAGACACAATGAAGTCAATTATTCCCAGACAGAGAAAATCTTACTCTGTAGACAGTATGGGTGAATATTGCAAGGAACTTGAACTTACTCTGATTTATATACATATAACTATTTCCCAAAAATGTTTTTTAAAATGCTGTCTTGGCTGAGCCTTCTTTAGAGAAGATCATGTCAGGGTAGTGAACCACAGCAATACTAATTTAAAATAAAAGGAATTAGATTTACAATATCCAATATTCAGCAGAATCTGAATTTTAAGTTCTTCACATTTTTTACACACAAGACCTATTACAGGGATAATAGGGAGATCAAAAGACTGATATTCTGTATGTCTGTGTCTCTTGAAAAAGATGGAGGCAGAGTTTCCTGCCTCAGTTCCAGTGTATGATCCTCATATTCCATCTGGTAAGTAAGGAAAATTCCCTAGCAATTAAATCCTCATTTATTGTTTTCATAAAAAGCAAATTCTTATTCTATAATGGTTTTGTTATGATTTTAAAGTTGTGACCATCTAATGGTAACAAGATTAAAATGGGCATGTATAAACTTTGAAAGGTAACAGAAAAGAGAAAAGTTTATGGATACAGATTCAGACTGATAAAACCTACATACCTTCTCCTGTTTCAGGAGTGGCAGAATTTTTTTTTTTTTACTATTATTACAAGTGTTGTAAGCATTATTAGAGTATGAGACCATTATGATACTATTTTTGGATCAACAGAATTACTTAAAAGATTATTAAAATAAATTTCTCCTCCATATTAAAATTTAGGAATAGAGCAATTTTGGTGTAAATATCAAGCCCTTGGATTTAGGATACCTGTCCCTAAAATATTTACGAACAAATGTTAAAATCACCTTGGTAATATCTATCACTGATAGTATATTAAAGCCAGATTTTGTTTTGCATGCAACTACAAACTGAGTAGAAATTTTGATATTGGAAAAATTCTTGGTAGCAGACTAGGGTAGTGTGTTTTGCCCTAGAACAAAAAAGAATGCCATGGGCAGACAACCTGCTCCTAAAATTCTGACCACAAGGATTTATGGAGTGATACTAGCACCACAATCATGGTTTAATGGGGCTTTTTTGTGCTTTGTTTTAAAAAACCTTTGACAAACCTTTGACAACGTGAGAGAAAACTGCTAGTTGGAATTTGGAATATTCAAATGGCTCCCTTCCTTTCCCCCTAAATCTCAAGTAGCCTTCTCTCTTTTCTCATACCCTTTAAAAATACCAATGGCACAAACCCTTCCAGTTCAGAACTAGGTAATGGGGCTCCCATGAAAGCCAAATCAATATTGTTCCACACTTATCTGAAGTGCATGTCATTAAGGAGTATGTGGGATGCCAAAACCATATCAGCCAGATAGTACCTAATAGTGATTACTGTACTCAGAAGGTACAAGTACATATGAGGTGGCTTAAAAAAAAGCCGCATTTCCTGATCATCTTTACCTATAGTAAATCAAATAATTTGCACAGAAATCTTCATTATGTACACATTAACTATACAAGTAATACAAAATATCTCAATTGAGCACCAATGCTGACTTTAGGAGTAGTACCTCCAAGTCAGAGTTTTAGTATTCCCTGTCACAAATAAATTCTGACATACTTTTGTAAGTGTCCATTTTCTGGATCAGTGGTATTCAGATCACTTCTTTATTCGTGTTCATCTTCAACATTCCAAGGAGATTAGTAATAGCAGCAGTTTTATAAAAGGTGTGGGTATCCTGGGCAGCTTTCACAGCATAATCAGTTCAGATCTTTGTAAAAGAAAAGACCATAAAGTCCGCTGATCTGGACTGTAAGGTTTTACCAAGAGTTCATTAAATGGCATTTATACAACAATTCATGTGAGAATAAATGGTGGAAACAGATAGAGTTTGTGTGTGCAAGCAACGGGATGTCCACCAGCGGCAGGACTCCTGTCCTCAAGGGCAGCAGGGTGTCAGTGAACTGTGGCTGCCATGTCACCTTGGCTTGGAGTAACCATAAGGACACCGAAGCATCAGGCTGTCGTGACTGGGCAAGATGTGAGTGCTGTAGTATTCCACCAAACTTCCCATGTTCAAAAACATGATGTCTGAATCCAGGTAAAACTTGCCATCCTGTTGAAGAACAAAAACATATGTAATCATTGGCAGTAATGTTTCCAGCTCAAAGTCTAAAGAAAAAAAGCCCAAACATCATCATCAGAACTAAGAAGTTCTTTCAAACACACTATTGCTTTGTCAACTAGTCAGTCACACAAATAAGTCCAAATTAAACTCAGGAGTTTAATAGGCTTTGACTGGAGCTGAAATTTATGATGATACATGATACAGCAGTTAGAAAGCCCACATCTGAGTACTCAAACTCTCGTCTTAGACCAGATATTTGTAAATCAGCTGATTTTTACTGTCCAATGTGAGAACAAGTTTAGACTTGTTAGTTCTGATATATATCTATATGCACACCTATTTTATACACACAGACATATAAAATGTAAAGATGCATACACACTGCAGCTACTGACCTTTTCAAAGATTCTGTAGTTTCTCACTTTTCCTACAAGTTCATCCCATACAACCAATACCTTGAAGAAGAAAAATGCAACATATTCAGTCTACGCTACAAAGCTCTTCTAAGTCAAGGTATTATTAAGGAATTAATTAAAATTCAGCATAAAAAATTTTAAAAATCACTGACATTATGATAGCTATTCTCTCATATTTTCTTGCTTTAAGTAAGGACCATATCTAAATTATTAAGCACTTTGTCATATATAAGATGCGGTATGTCTCAATCAAGAAGTTTTTTGGGGGACAGATTCAGCAATTGCAGTTTACCTTTCCAGGCTTAGTAGATGAGTTCCTAATACAGTACAATCCATTTTGTGGTTGTCCTTGTGGGCTACTACCTTTAAATATCCTAAAAAGAATAAACAATGACATATATTATAGTTATTCATCTGCATGACATATTACTAGCACTCAGATAAATCAAATGCCTACAGTCTTAAAATTCTTATTAGAAATCTCTGTTTTGGTTGTAATAGTTCATTGTAGATCATAGCTGAAAGAAAGTCCCTGTTCTAGCACCAGAACTAACAGTGCAGTACAGATCATCTGGCTTTCTGGTCCCATCCAGCATCCTGGCAAAACAACCTCCTCCAGGTGGAACCAAATCACATTGCATTCTCATCTATCAATTCATATATGAAATAACTTTCCTAGGAAGTGATTTCCATATTAAACACTTCAGGTGTGTTTATTACACAAGTTGTGCCTATCGAAATGATCTTTGGACTATGGCTCAGTACAGGTTTCTGTAGAACTTCTAAGGAACTATTTTAAAATCACATTTTACCTTTCAACTTCGAAAGATTCAGACGTATTAAGAAATATTGAAACAGGCAGCCCAACCTGTAAAAAATACGAAGAAAATAAATCACTGTATAAGTCAATGACAACTCAAAACACTAACAACTTGTTATGCAAATAAACCACAATCATCTGTATCGGAAATTATTAATGGTGATTTTATCTTTACTTTATGTTTCTTTCTCCTTTATATCCAGTCTTAAACTCCATAACTTACCAAGGTATTCACTAAAGCTCGAAAAGAAATGAAAAAAATATACATAGCATTGTGTTTTTGGAAAGTTACTCTTTTCCTGAAATAACACACTTAAAATGTTCCCAAAAGTATACACAAGCAAGGAAAGAGATATTATTTTAGAATGCATCATCTGCTTGAACTTACTTTTTCATAATCATCATCAGAGTCATCATCAGGTTGGCTTGGCTTGGAGGGTAGTGCTGGTTTTTCAAATGAAAAGCTTCTAAAACTCTGTCCATCTGGTGGTGATCTCCTGGCAGAAACAGAATGAAAACTGAAGAATATCTCATCAAGAAAATAGAACAAATATACAAAACACTGAAGAAATAGTAAAACTAGAACTAAGGTTTCAGTTTCGACCCCCAGTCATGGAATCCTAGAATGGTTTGGAGTAGAAGGGACCTAAAAGATCATCTTGTTCCCACTGCCCTGTCATGTTCAGGGACATCTTTCACTAGACCAGGTTGCTTGGAACTCCTTCCAACCTGGCCCTTCCAGGGATGGAGCATCCACACTTGATGTGGGCAATCTGTGCCAGTGCCTCCCCACCCTCCCAATAAATAATTGATTACCAATATCTAATCTGAACCCACACCTCCCCTCTTTCAGTTTAAAGCCAATCCCCTTGTCCTGTCACTCCATGCCCACATCAAAAGTCCCTCCCCAGTTCTTTTGTAGCCCCTTTAGGTACTAGAAGGTGTTCTAACCCAGAGCCCTCTCTTCTCCAGGCTGAACAATCTCAACTCTCTCAGCCTATCCTCATAGCAGAGGTGCTCCAGCCCTCAGATCAACTCAGTGGCCTCCTCTGGACCAGTTTAAACAGGTCAACAACTTCCTTGTGTTGGGGGCCCCAGAGCTGGAGGCAGTATTTGCAGATTAATTTAGGTGAGGAGAGACCTCTAGAGATGATTTAGTCCAAGCTCCTGCACTAAACAGGTCCAACCAGATCAGTTAGCTCAGGAAAGCATGTCCAGTCACACTTCATGTATCTCCAAGGATGGAGATTCCACAGCAACCTGCTCTTGTGTTTCACTGTGCACATGATAAAAAGTTTTTCCCAACACCTGACTGTAATTTCTCAAGCTGTGACTTCTGCCTGCTGCCTCCTATCCCAACACTGCAGATCTCTGAGATCTTGAAATACACATCCACTAAGTAGTAGCAGGTAGCAGTGATTCTCCTATTGGCCTTCCTGAAAGTTGGATGTATGCAGTTCTCTCCATGTGCTACAGCCCAAACATGGTGGTGGCCTGCCACTAGACACCCTCCAGTCTATCCATTGTACTGTCTAAAGAGTGTGTTTTTTGTTTGTGTATCAGAGCTGCTGAATGATACAACACACAAAAATATTTTCATCTCATTCGCCACCATAACTAGTTCTACATCCCTTACTAAAGCTGATCTTAATATAAAATGAAACATCTCCTATCTCCCCATAAGCCTCAAATTGTTTTTGCAGTTCGCTGAGGTTCTGACATAAAGGCTTCTTATTCACTATGATCAAAGGCTATTAAGGCTTTGATACATACCTGAAAACAAATGAAACACAAAATTTTGGTGTAACCTTTTTTTTTTAAGTTTGGCTTATCTACTATTTCTGACCAATTTCAAAAGCAAAATTCATTGCAAGTTTTTAAATAACAGGCAAAAAAAGCACAACACTGAGAAAGAGAGGGATGGTACAGGGAAGAGACACTAATGTTGATATGAATCTGAGAACATCAATTTGTTAACTAATACACAATTGATAAACAATAGTGCATTGTGTTTTCATACTTACTGTAACTGGGGACATGAAGACTTCTCTGTTCTAGGCTTAACTGCAGGGGGTTGGTGGCTTGGCACAGGTGGCTTTGGGAGCACTAGTGGCACAAACAGTCCAGGTTTACCATGTTCTCTTGGCACTTTGGGCTCTGCTGGCTTTTCAGCAAGCTGTGACAGCTTGGGTTTATTGCCTGGCAGAGGAGGAGGAGTCCGTGGGGAAAGGTTTAAGTTTTTTAGCTTCTCACATGCTTCTGGAGGAGCAAGGACTTGGGCTGGAGGCAGAGGCTCTGGAGGCAATGGGTGAGAATCTTTTCCAGTGGCAGGCTTTTTGAACACAGGTAAAGGGGGCACAGGGGGTGGCTGTTCAGACAGTCTCCGGCTCGGGGATTGGATCTTCAGATTAGGTTCAGCTCGGCCCTGTAACTGGGGTTCTCTCATGTTCACAAGATCCTCTAGTTTGATATCAGGCAAGCTCCTTTTAGGAGGTGGTGGTGGTACTGGTGCAGTTGGTTTGCCAGCATAGGAATGTGCCCTTGCTTCTGAGTAGGGAGATTTCCTGACGTGAGGAACGGGTGGAGGTGGGTATGCAGGGGGCAGGACCATATCTACAGAAAGAAAATGCAAAAACATGATTCACTGAGAGGGAATACAGTATGTCATCAAACAAGGCTTCTCAAATTAATTTTCTGCGTGATCTGAGATACTTCTCTTGTGTTGGGTCTCATAGTACTCAACATGCTGAATAAGTATTTAACTCTCAGCACAATTCTCAAAGTTATAGGCAATAAACTCCTGCTCTTTTTATTTAGGTGTGGTTTATGATGATTTAGCAAAGACTTGTCACTTTGCTAAAAGTAATGTAATCTCTTTTTTCCTTAAAAAAGAGCTGCTTAGTGCTGCTCTGGACCAATGACCAGATACAGGTCATCCCAGGCAGGAGGCCTGCAAGAAGACATGCCCCTAAAGGCATGTAATGCTTTCTGTAAGTGGTTACTGCTGTTATTATAAACTTCTGACCCTAAATACCTCTCAAGATTAGATACCTCTGGATTACTTCAGTTATTTTATGTCAGTTGGAATAGTTATGACCAATACAAAATAATAACTTGGCATTCCACATCAATATTGCCTTCACTGGGGGCCTTTTGTGAGGGGAATCACAGAAATCACATACCATCTTTCACTATGTCAGTAGTATCCGGCTGCAGATAAGACTCATCCTCTTCCTCCTGGTCGTAATCTGCAGATAAAAATCAGTGTGTCAGACTCTGATAAATACTCCTCAAACCAAGAAAGAGTATTCAGTACTTAGGGCTCTTTAATAACAAATTTTTCAGGTATTTCTTCTGAAGAGGTCAAAAAGATTAATAATTTTGATCTACCTCTCTGCTATGTAGAATAGGTGTTTCCTTGAATTTTTGTGTCAATTAAGAAAGCTACCACTTAAAACAGGGGCAGATGAAGTACACTGCACATGAAATTTTTTTTTCAATTTACAAGTTAAAAAATTTACTTTTTGGTGACGCTTTCTAGTGTTCCAGCCTGCCTGAGAAGAGTTCAAATCAGTTGCAGTGACACAATTATGTGGATGCATTGGTAAAACCACTTGGAAAAAATACAATCCCCAAAATTTAGCCATACCACAGAAACATTTATGATTTTGCAGTATGGAAACTTAAGCAAGCTTAGTGATCTGCAAAATTTTAATTCTTTTGCTTTGCTCTGGCAACAAAAAAAAATGCACCACAACAAATGGCTTAAGTGGCTTCAGTGCTGCCTTTAACTGTAAATCAGAATAACCAAGCCATAAAAAAACCATGTTACTTCTATGCAGTAATTTCTCATCATTGATTATAAGAGGAGCCTGCAGGACAAGATGCAGAGGTATGCCCTAAAAAAAAAGGTAAGAATATCTGATAAAAATCAGTTATTCTAATTTTCCTAATTTAAACTCCTACTAGGCCTCTTATCATCGTTCACCTTGCATGCAACCCTTCCCTCCCATAAACACAGAAGGACTAAACTGCAACCCCACATGAAATGCTGATGAGTCCATTCTCTATTTGCAGCAATGGAACCGGATTTCCTAACAAGACTCAGTCCTGCCTTTTGTCCTAGTCAGGAAGTATAGTCAGGAATTTCCTTTCAGGAAATGAGAGTTCTTGCTCCCATCAACACTGCCCTTAGAAATCTGAAAGGGCAGATGGGGAAAGGTCTAGTAAAGGATCTCTGTTGAACCTGGAGGCAAGGCTTCTCATGTTGGTTTTCACAAACATATTTCTTGACCTGGGAACTCAGTTGCTGAAATATGCTGTGAATGCCTACCAGGCTTTCTGTCATGTCCTCACTTTTAATTAACCTCCTTGAAGGATTTGAAATTCTTTAGTTTATTTGTACCAGCAGTTAATAGCACAGCATGTCTGTTTCTGATTTAAAACTACAATAGAGATACATACACCTTATAAAAAACATCAGTTGCAAATTGGATCAGTTCGCTTAAGCTATAGTAATAATTCCTGCAGAATTCAGAAGACGTAAATAAGCAAATTAGGAAGCCTTATTTATCAGTGTCTTAATTTGTCACCTTCATTATCTGCTGAATGATGGGAATACTTGATGTCAATGGGACGTTCTACTGAGCCATAGAAACTGTCTGCATCAGAACCAGAGTCACTGCAAAAGGAAAGGCAGAGTTACTTCTGTTTAGCAGGACTGCAGCACTGGAAAGGAATGCTGGAAAAGCAGAAGCAATCTCTTCCTATTTCCCAATTAACAGTCAGATATGTTGCTACTGTCTTTTAAAAGATTTAACTTGTTTTACACAAAGCTGACATTTAAAGTGCTCTTTATTTAAAGATTTGGGTTTTTTCTTCATATTCTTTAAGGTATAAATTAGGAAGGGCTTTTCTTCATGGGTCTTACTGCGCCTGTTCTTATTTAACAGGAAGTTACTTGCAGGTGCAAAAAGCCTAAAACACCACTAGTTGACCACTGTCAAGAGCTAGTGCAAAAGTGATAAAAAGCTAGTAAAGAATAAGGGTTTATACCTCAATTCTGTTATTGTTTCTTTCTTCTCATGGTAGTGATCAATTTCCCTCCTTAAGGATAGCATCCAATTCTAAACAAAAATAAAAATACAACACATCATTCTTTAAATTATTAAACACAGATGTATCTGTTCTCCGTAAGAACAGAGTAACTGTGCAGGAAACATCCACTGAAATAGTATTTATTCATACCTTTTTATTGAAAAGACTCATCAGTCAAATGTTTTGACTATCTAAAATGCCCTAGGAATATACTGAAATATTAAATTTTCAATTTGCAAATTTCAGGCTGTTATTCCTAAAGCCAGGTACATATTTGTAGTGCTTATGGGTGAGAGATTTTACTGAACAGTTCTCATACTTTATCAAAGGCTTAACACATCATTACTTTTTCCTTAGTGAAAAATAAATACAGAATATTTATGAAATACAGAGAAACCCATACCATCTAGTATGTCGTAGCCATTTCCTAAATTAAAAGTTGAATTAACACTAACTTAATAGTTAAAACTTCAGACATGATTTTCAGAGGAGCCCAAAGAACTAGGTATACAAATTTCAATGACAGCTGTGTTTCCAGTTCGTTTAGATTTTAGGGAAGTCCAAGATTCACTTTTTGCTTCAAGGAAAATTCTATTGCAAAAGAAAGTTACCTTTCTTTCATCTTCAGAAGAAGCTGAAAAAAACCACGTCCTGTGCTTCTTGCTTATGTGAACTAACTTGAAAGGAAACACATTGCTTGATGTTGTCTCCTCAGCTGCCCGCATAACCCTGAGAAACAGAACAACCAATATAGAAATGCCTTAATCTATAAAGTTAATGCTGCTATGTAACTCATAAAGACTGACAGAAAGCAGTTTTACTGGCCAGTTTTGCCTTATGAAAAATCACCCCCAAGCCCAGGAAAACACCACCGAAATCCCCATATGTGCATTTGCAGTACTTCTCCATTATCATGGTAGAAAGGACAATGTAAAAGGAAGAGCACCTGTTAATCCACCAGCCAGACTTCTATAAACAGCTGCTCTGAGCTGTTCAGGTTTTAATGAACCACATTAATTCACAAGTGTCACACATTGTAAGTGGTACTCAGAAAGCTTGTGGTCATTATTTCAAGTAGGGACTATTTCAGAGGAGAAATCACAACACATTTTACCATGAAAATAAGGAAAAACTAATAATAAACTTAATTTTTACAAATTTCTCTCGAAAACACTTTCTTGCATGCTTTTTATTATTTTAAACCAAGTATAACTTAACCTCTTTCTTTTTTGTGTGTGTAAGAAATTTCCTCATTTGGGACTCCTAGGGGCAAAAAAAAATTTAAAACCCCTTATGCAACCACACAGTCTAACAACTCTTTCAGTTCAAATTCTTTTCCAGTAATGTTTGTCTGTGCATTATACTAATGAAAACCTGGCCCCTATTCCAAACAAGGTCAACAAGGCTGCTAGAATGAAGATACACAAAAAAGAATGAACAGTCCCTAGCACTTACAAATTCCATCATATTGATCACATTCATGTGGATTGCAGTAGCTGGCATCATGAGCAAATTACAGTGAGGGTTTCTTCTACAAATTAATCTTGAATTTTTAACTAGTTACAATGTTTACAAGTGCATTCCCCTAACATATGCCATTATGGTGCTCAGTTAGAAAAGCTCCCACAGTTCAAGAAAAGGTAATTCTTTATTCCACAAGTCTGAGAGCATTACACAGTACAAGATATACATATACAAATACAATAAAATTGCAGTAGTTAGGATCAATACAGCGGTATTGCTCTCATTCTCATTAAACCTTTCTTAGCATAAATTTCAACAGCAATTCCCTAAAGTTAGGTTGGACTTGCACTAGTAGGCCTGGTACTTATGCTGCACTCAGATTCTCAGATTCTGCACTCAGTATTGGCTAACTTGAAAGCCACATATTTTTGTCTTCAACTTGCAAAGTAAATATTAAGATTAAAAATGTGTGGTGAAATGAGTCAGGCATTTTGCACATGTATTCTCTCATTTATCACTCTGTAGCTGATACGGTTTTGACACTAACTAGAGTTGCTGAACCAGTAACTCTGTACATTTTCTCTTCTGATTCCTTTCTGGTCACTACAGAACAAAGATCATTTGTCTGAAAGAATCTACATCTATCTGCACTTGCAGTCTGCATTAATCAGTACCAAGAGTAAGCCCATTGCAATTCAAACAGCTTCACTGGTAAATTACAGAAGAGGAAGGCTATGCCTTTGCCAAGCACAGGAAATGTCATATATACAATTTGAAAGGAATACATCTCTTGGAATCTGAGATCACTGCTTAGCCCATAAAACAGATGTAGCTGTGTTTAAATTCTTTAGAAATGAAACCCATAGCCCCTTGCACTAAGTAAAAGGAGATTGGGTGTTAAACAAGTTCATTGGCACTTACCTGTTGTAACCTTTCAAAGAAAATGCACCCTGGGGAGATGCAGATGTGCTGCTCTTAAAATAGTAGATGCATCCCTCATGGATAATCACAAATCTCAATGGCCCTGAAAAGATAAAAAGTGAGCAAAATATAAATCCAAGGGCAGTACAACAACTAGGACCTCTTAACTTGGCTTAATTGTTGAATTAGTGTTTAAGATTAATGTTTATTGTTGAATCATTGTTTAAGATTTTAGTAATCTTATAAATCATTATAAATGAGCACAAACTAGTTAAGTGGCTGTTGACAGTCACACAGTGAAGCTGTCCATTTGCAGTTCAGGACTAAGGGTAAGTGATTCCCTCACTTGAGAGGCAGGTGATCTGAAAATCTCAAAATAAGCCTCAGAGACTGCAGGGCTGACTCCACCTGTGCTCCTTTACTCATGGAATAAGCAAGAGGAAGAAGGCAGCCACAGGCTACAAATACATATTTACATCCATCCCAAAAACCATTATCTCCCTCTTTTCTTTCACCACAAGCACACAATGCTGCCAATAAAAGGTCTTATTTTCTATTTTTGAAAGAGGCCAAGACTCCTTCCTTTACCAAAGGGAGCAATCTTTGTCCTTAACTATATAAGTATAGTTTCATTATAAACAGGGATACCAAATGAATAGCATATAAATAAACCCAAACTCTGAACTTTCCCCCATGTAAATAAACCCTGATTTCAGAAGAAATTACTGGTTTTAAGTACAGTCCAATGTTGGCAGTGAAAAAATTTCCACTTCACAACAGCAGTAGGAGGTGGGGATATTTTTCCAGTACAGAATTACCAACTGGAAAAAAAGCTGAGTACTAATTTCTTTCAGAAAAGACTATTTGAAATTGATACATATCCTGGGAATCTGTTTGTCTTGAAAATCTTACTTGTGAAGGACTTGACAAGCGATCTAAACAAGCAAAATAAAATCAACCACAACATTTACTATCTAAGATTTACAGTTGAAAAACAATTAAAGAAAAATCTTCCAATATGAGTCTTTCATACATATATTCCAGTAAAATTGTATTCCAGTACAAAGTGGAAGAACAGCTTCAACAGTCTGCTAACATGAAGTGTGTTATTGGCCCCAGAGGCAAGCATTTAAAACATTTAATTTAGTTAATACCTCATTCAACTTACACTTCAGGATCTGCAGCTGGGTGCCTCCTTTTTTATGAAGATACCCTGATTTGGTGACTCCTCCAGGCATTGTCAGAAGGTTTTGTGCTCCAATTGCCTTCATTGGGACTGGCCAGACCTGCTCCTGTGAGGCCATCATTCTGCAATTTAGAATAATTAAAAACAGTTTAAAACTCAGATTTTACTTTAAGGAATGAGTACTGAGAAGCAAAGCTTGTTTCCTTAAACAAGCTTTCCAAACAACTAATGTGGTTCAGCACTCAAGAATGTAACACAGACAGGGTGTTCAAAGATTCCAGGAACTTTGTAATGAATAAAAGAACGTGGTGCAAAAAGCCCCGATTTATTTTTATACAGCTCTCAAAAGTGATTGACAGTTGTTGAAACAAAGGAAAAGTGCTTAGTAAATGTTACTTAAATATTTATGTTTTAAAAATACTCCAGATAACACTGTGAGGCTTAATCAGGTAGGTGGCTAGAAAGAAAATTGGCTTCTTCTCCCAAGTGCTACATGACACACATATATACAATGTCATTTTCTGTGCAATGAGGGAATCAGCTCAAAGTTTAGGAACTGCAATATCCAACACTACTTGCTCCTAATATTTACATGTCTTATTCCCTAACTCTTAATTCTTTAATTTAAAGGATTAGTATATTATCTCACACTGGATGTTATAGGTGACAGCATCCTGTGCAAATGATGTTCCTCTCAGATTGCTGCAGGCTTCCATTTAATTTATATATCAATTATCAATGTCATGCTCCACCAGGCATCTCTGCAGTTGCCACTCTTTCTGCTGTCATCTTAAACCAAAAAAATTCTTTTCTTAAGTAGTAAATTTTTCTGATATATCATTATGAGCTCTTTCTTTCTTCAACTGGTAACAGAACCAGGCTAAAAATCCTACTGTGTCATGGAGAAAAGAAATCATGCATGGCTGGAATGGGAATTTTGACCCAGACATTACAGGGTCTGTTATCCTCAGGTGTAGGGCTGGAGACCTTTGCTGGTAAAAGGCAAACTAATGAAGTTCCAGCGAATTAATTTCTGATAAAGGAATGATGGTTTAGAACAGATAGTCTTTCTGTGGACTACTGAAATGGAATGGATCTTGTTTGTTTCTCCTTTAACCAAAAGGGGCAGGAAGGGAGGTCAATAGTGAGGCTCAGCACAGAATCCAAGAACCTTAGAATAACACCATACCCAAGAACTACTCCCTCCAGGCAAGATGGCTTTTCCCACACTGAAAAGAAGGAGGAAATGTTTCAGTTTTATTGAGGTGCAACAGCAAAATACACATCCATTGTATGGTTTAGGAAAAACAGAAATGCAAGTCAATGTATCCTTCAGTGCATCAGTGTAGGACTCAGAGTCTAATTGTTTGCCTTTTGCTGATGATGCACATGTGGCAAAGGGTGAAAATTCCTAGCAATTTCTACCAGGAGAGTTTAAACTAAATTAAATACTCTAGACAGCCTAGAAGACTTAATCACAAAAATTAGGTTTTGGTCCCCAGTGTTATGGAGCAGGCACAGCCAGACAAGATAGGATCCAAGGCCCTAAAAGGGCTCTCACAGCAGACATATCAAGGCACCATAGTTCCTCAATTTTCCCCCAGAACCTCCCTGCTCCCCAAAAGGTAAGTTGCTTTTGTTCTACTCAGCTATAACCTTCCTTCTGTTGTTTCCTCCCTTTTCTTATTAAATGACTGAGATATTTTTCCAAGCTGAGCTGTTTCTTTGCTGCTCCTCCTCCTCCATAACAAAATTTCTAGCAACAGCAATGTGTTAAGAGGTCCAAAAAGGGGCTACTCACATATTTTAGGCTTTTAGGAATAATAAAAAAAAATAGTAGCAGAAGGTAACATCCCCCCACCCCCCCAAATCCTTCAAATTATTTCCTCCACATCTTGCAGAAAAGTTGAAATGAGGGAAACGGAGAGGGTTACCCAGCTGGCTGCTGACTCCAAACCACACTAATACTGCTAAGAGTGATTTCCTTGAAATAAGGATTGCAAAGGCAAGTCATGGGCTAAATTCTTCTTTTAAGACCATGCACACCAACGTGCAAACTTTAGAAATTAAGTTACTTCAGTCTGTTTCTAGTTATATTCAGAAAAAAGACTAAGTAAAAATGAAACTTTCTTATTCAGATGAATATACTCTGATTCTACTTTTCTAACTTTAGTCTCAATGCCATCCCATCCAACAGTTTCAAGTTCATCTTGGGTCTTCAAATCCTCTGTACCTTTACTCCAAAGAACAGAAGAAAGGACTTAAGCACCCAGTGTGTGGTGTGAAACTGTTTCAGTGTTCTGCACATAGGTTGAAAACCTATCAGAAGAGGCAGAGCTAAATGTCTTGGAGAGGTTATCCAAAACAACCAGTAAGCTGAAATTTCTAGGAAGCCAAAGTCAAACATTGGTAACAAGTACGTGCTACCCTAGGTAAATACAGAATGCAGAAATATTTGTCCTGGTCATGTTGGCCTCCTCTGAGGGTACACCAGTCAGACTACTCACTAAAGCATGCCTGGATGGATTTTCTGGAGGCATTGTCTCTCTGCCTGAAAAGCCAGAATTTAAGGCAGACAGGAAAAAAAAAATTATGAAAGCAGAGGAGCAATCGGGGGGCAGAAAAAAGGAATCCAGTTCTACAGTCTGATGACTACAGGATTTAGCTGACAGGAAAGGACAGCAGAGTAGGAGGTTCTGCTTCCTCTTTTCACAACAATTTCTTACTTTTGGCTACTTACTATAAAACAGTCCTGAAAACGGAGACCAAAACTTAGAACTTCCCCAGCCCAGCTAAGCAAATAAAAGAAGTGAGTAAAAGGAGACACAGCTGAAATCCATTCCACCAAGTACACATTACTCGAACTAAAGAGCCCACCTAATGCACCAGGCTTTTCAACAGATTTAGAGGTAGCTAAGCCTATTATCTGGATTTCAATGCCTTATAACACTCCCCATCACATCTGTACACTCCTCAAGCACTTTCGTTTTCAGGCACATTGCAGACCCTTTGGAAGACTTTGGTATTTTGAGCTGAAATCTTTGAGTTAGGCTGGTAAAATCCATTTAAGTACTTTGAACCTAGTCCCAGGCAGATTTTTTTCATTTCTTGACCGTAGAAAACAGCTCTGTAAGGACAGATGTTGCTATTTTGCATCACACTGCGGGGAGAAAGCTGTCAAAACAAATCTAACTGCAGAATCTTTATTGTAGGGGTTTGAGAGAAGAAGGAAAAAATGGAAGCTCCAAGATTTTTGTGGTCTTAGCATCTACAGTATGATTGCCTTTAGCTCACTGAATGGTTCCTTCAGCTCTTGACATTCCTGTTGTAACTTCTTTAATGCATTACACCAAGAACAGATGGATGCTGCATTACCAGGTACACACCACAGCAGTCACTGCAGAGCTTGTTAACTTCGGCATGGCTGAGAACAGAAGGATATTTCCCAGCTGTTTCTTATGCAGTTACGTTCTTACACTACAAGCCAAAGGCCCTGTTACACATTTTCACCTCTGGTGCATAGGAGAGTTTCTTCCATAGGGTTGACAACCAAGTTAACCGAAAGGACTTGCTCAGTGCAGCCAAAGCTCCTTCTGACTCTGATCCCCTGTTACCAACAGAATGCAGCAACTCCCATGCAGAGTTTGGGGAAAGCTTCTACTAACAGCTACTCAATTTATTCCTGTTCCCACTCACCAGGGAACTAGGTGTATATTTTTTAAATCAGTTTTCCACCCAAGCCCCAAACCCATTGCACGTGGCTATTCAATTAATCTTCTCCCCCACTGAATATAACCCTCTGAACCAGAAGAGCATAGCAGCAGACAGGAAAAGGCCTTGCATCACTTTGTTTCTCAGGTGATCCTCATGGCAATCCTATGCCTGTGAGGGAGCTGAAAGACCTTGGAGTACAGTAGGAGAAACAGTAGAACAGCAGTTTCTAGGATGTGCTTCATCATTCAAGAGTGCTTTTGGAAAGACAGAACAGTGCAATTAGCACTCTGGAGCATGATACAAAGATTTATACAACTACTTCATACATACAAACTGATCTGCCCGACTAAAAACCAAAACCAAATACAATTTGCAGTGTATTGCTAAAGTATCAGTAACATCAGTCCAAGTCAGTCACATATACTTTGCTCAAAAACTATCTCAATGAGCCATTTTTTATTTCAAAGTACCCTGAAAGTTAAACAGCATGGAAAAAAGTGAAATTACACACTTCATCCTGTAACCAGGATATGGCCAGTCAGATGCAGAAGTACTTTCTGAATCATAGTACTGCTATCAAGATCAAACTCTGAATGGATAGCAGACTTCTGTTATTGTGTAGCAGGCAAACATATACCTCTGTGAAGCAATTTTAACCTAACCCATCACTCAGTGTATAGGGAATGGCTTGACTGGAGGCTAGGGCATAATTTGACAGACTAAAAGTCCCTCCATGAGTAAAAGTAAAATTGTGCTATATTAAAAATCTGGATTACATTATACAAAACCACTTACCCCTCTTGGCCTTTAAGAGCTATTGGAATTCAGCCCAATTAAAGCAAATACAAGCTCATTCAATTAAGGATTGCATCCTGGAAGAGTCCTCCTTTCTTGCTTAATTTCAGCAGAATATATGGCAGATGTGATCATCTGCCATGACTGAAATATATAGGCGTAAAAAATATTACCCTCATCTCTGAGACTACAGCTGCCAAAAGTTGTTTTAAAAATTCTCACTTGTTATAATAATATTTATGGTCTGTCCTGGAGCCCAGTTTGGTCATGCTGGAAAAAAGCAAGAAAACAGCCTCCAAAGCTGCAGAACAAAAAGTAAACCTGATCTGAATTTGTAATACAGCACTCTATGCCAATTAAGTGTGAGAACTTTTAAAACTGTAATCTCATAACCTCTAGTCTTTAAATTTTATCTTGAAAGTAAAACCTAGCTAAGCCAGCTGCTAGTTAACTTCTGATTATATAACTTACAAATAACATGACATATATAACACATAACTTACAGAAATTAATGTATTCCTCATTTAGAGGGAGACTGAAGTATCAGTCTCTACAGAAGGCTTTACCAAAAATGAGGCAGCAATACACACTGCAGAACAGGAAAAGTTTCTACTATATGTTCTCAGCAATTCTGAGCAAGAACGACTTCTCTGATTCAACTATCTAAACATTTACCATCTGCTCATAAAACTGCTTTCTGCAGAATTATCAGGTCTCTTGTCCACTTAGTAGCAATTCTCCAGAACTTTTGAAATACTTTTCCATATCACTCCCACTTTGTTGGTTACACATTCCATTTCTTAATACTTCTAACAGCCTCTTTCACAATACTCTCTCAGAAAGCTTAACAGCACAGTACAAACACTGAAGGCAAATAAGTCTTACAAGACAAAGGGAAGAGAGAAATAAGTCCGACTGAGATACACTGCTATAACTAAGTTCACTCTCCTTAACTTGCTTCAACTTGCTTTTCTTTTCTGGCAAAATTTTCAACCAACACCCAACTCATCTCTTTCCCCTCCAATTCCTTATCCTTTAATTTTCTGCATGAGTTAAAAGTATTTTAGTCCAGATACCACATTCTACTCTTATTTGTAGTCTGCTCTCTACCTGAAGGAGAAAAGCTGACAGAAATACCAGCCACAAAAAGCACTAACCTGGTGACCTTTTCTGATCGACACATAGTTTTTCTGCTGACAGTTTCACCGAATGATTGTTTCCTTTGTGATGACAAAGCCATTAACAACTTATGACCCCTCTCAGGCATGGCAGGAACATCTCTGCACTCCTTCCCGGTTTGGGTATTCCCAGGTTGAAAGCCACAGCTGTAGCTGCTGTCTGCCCGACACACAAAAGGAAAAGAAACTCTGCCCCAACTGCTTGTGCATCTGCACTGCGCTGTGGCCAAAAGTGACGCCGAGGCAATGACTTGTTTCCTTTGATACTTCCTGTTTCCCCCACTGTCAGTGGGCAGCACTGTCTTGGTCAGATTTCCCAGCTTCCCAGAGAGGTTATAAATCAATTCCCGTATAGCTCAAGCCTCTGCCAGACATCGAGCTAGAAAGCAGAGGGGATTTTCCAGTGCTCACTTTCTTCCTTCTCACCTTTCAATCAATCACTTTCCTACGGGAGAAAAAGAAAGTCGTCCTTTTTTCTCTCAGTGTGCTCCAGCTCCCACACGGGCAGAGGCAGAGCTCAGAAGTGCTGCCTGTGCTCCTGACGAGTCTGTGCCTCAGGTACTTGCACTGCACCACAGAACTGTAAGTATTTAATCTATTTTCTCTCCCATAGTCGGAGCTTGTCCTTCCCTCTTCAACCCAAAACAATCAAAATAGCCATTCTGAAAAATTCTGCAGCATAGATATGCTTTAGAGGAAGTCTTGCCTGTACATTTGATGCTACACAAACCACAAAAGAGAGTAAAATTCTAATTCAAGAGGCTTTCAGTGCACAGTTCTACAGGACAAGTATCACCAATTAATGATGAATACATGCCTTTGTCTTACACTTATTTTCAGCCAGAGTTCTTAAAAGGATTCAAGTGTTGCACTGACTTGTCTAGATTTAAACAACATTCCAGGCTCAAAAGTTTGAACAAGACAAAACCCACTAGCAAGTTTCAGAATTATGGAAAAACATATATAAATATGTCAAGCAAAATTTACTTCACATATTTTTGGGGAAATGGACATGAATCTGTACCCCAAAATAGAAGGAAGAAGTCTCCATACAACATCTCTTTTTGTAAACCACCCAACAGTCAAAGCACAAAAGAAAGTAACATTTCAGGTACTGCTCATGGCTGTATGGGCTAGAAAAACAGTTCTCTCACCATAGGGCACCCACCAAGAGGGTGGGTGAAATAGGAGGGGAAATTAAACCATAAATACCACACACCTGTTGTTAGGCAAAAGGATCAGCATATCAACACAAGATCCCAGTGCTCTTCAATAATGATCAATACCCAGTTGTCTCAGCAGTTTAACAAATTTTTCACACAGAAGATATGTACAAAGGACTCAGCTCAGAGGTTTGTGAATTATATTCACTTGCTTTATTTGCTACAGTATCAGTAACCCATTTAATGCACACTGCTCTAAAGCAATCTTTTCTCTCTGAGTTCTGTGCATATTCTTCTACACCTGCATTAGCATCTTTGCAAACTTTACCTCCAACTTAGTAAAAAAACTAGAATCAGAATGACAGCCCTTGAGTATATGTAACACTGGAAAAAACCCTTCAGTTCCTCTTTCCCTTTTCTGATGTGACACGCCAAATTCTTGGTTTTCCCCTCCAAAGTCCATAATTTATATTACCACACTCTTTGGCATCAGCAGCCTTGTTGAACCACACCTCCTTTATCCAACACATGTTCCTGAGGTGCTGCTTTTCCTCTCTAACTTTTCTGATGCTGTCTTCTCTGTTTCTTCACTTTAGCACTCAGAAATGCAGCAAGATTTTTCATTTCAAGTTCCAAGATCCCATTTTGACTTCTCTGGTGATTTCCAGCACTATCAAGATGGTCCAAGAATCAGAACAGAAGCCACTTCACAAACACAAGCTAGTGTTCCACCAAGGAACAACTAAAGTTTAGATGTTTCACAGTTTTGGGAGATTGAAAATTTAGTTTAGCTTTCTAGACCAAACCTTCATCAGAAGGATTATGTTTCAAAATTGCAAATAAGAAATCTGAAAAGACATGAAAGCTTTATGGATTTGATTGACATATCTGTCATAGAAGTGAAAAAGTATTAATTATATCCTTCTTCACAAAGCAAAATTCTATTATGGACGGACCTTTAGTATAAGATTTTCAGACCACTAACTTTCATTTATCCCCACAAAATCCATGGTGAGAAGCAGCCTTGCACCAAGCTAGACTAGGGAGAATTTCACTCCAAAGGAGATATTTAACTTCTTTAATGTTATAAGATATTACTCAGATGGTCTTAAAAGGAAGAACCAAAGCATCTGGAACCAACATTTGGATTTCTTTCCAGCAAGGCCACTGTCTGAGGAAGTCAGCCAGTCATCTCTGCCATTGTTAGGAACAGCTCTTGCTGGCAGTCAAAACCAATCCTACTTATCATTAATTATTGGAATGTAAGGGCACAAACACATCTTGCAGAATGCTGTCCTTGCTGGTATAAATTCACTTGTCTCACCGCAGGGCTGAGCTGTGACTGCAGCAGGAGCACTTCCTCTTGCTGACAAATTTACAGGAAACTACAAGAATGGACTGCAAATAAAAGCAGCACAAGAAGACCACAGCAGCAGGCAAGGCAGAAAAATAAACAAAGCACTAAAAAAATTAAGATAGCATGAAACCCACTTTCTTTCAGCTGCAGCAAGCCAGCTCAGTAGTTCAGTTTGACTCAGAATAATGTAAGAATTCATATATTTCCATAAAAGCCTGCAGTATAGTAAGGCATGAAGGAAGGACATTCTGTTAATCCCTTACTGACTTTAATAAGCTTGAATAAGGAGTAGATTATTAGAAGTCTTATCATTTTATTAGTTATACCAAACTAGTTTACTCCCAAGTTTCCAGATCACAGTGGAGACACATCCAGTATATTGAGGGCTAATATATTTGCTACCTGCATGCTTCACAACTGCAGATTTTAGAAGAGCAAGTGTAAATTACTTTCCTGAATCCTTCATCTATTAAGTAAGGTAATCTTGGGAAAATACAGATAAATAACTGTGCATTAGAATTATTTCTGCTGGGTGAACTGCAGTGTTACCATTAAAAAAAAATTCTACTTATACTACAGTGGTTCTTAGGTTCTGAACATCTACAGATGTATTGCTGGCTTGGAACTTCAAAAAAAGCCAGCCAGCACTGCTCTGCAATAAATAAGCCACACCTCACAGAAAGTGCCTATCAATTTTAAAACAAAGTTGTAACTTTTCATGACTGTTTCATCAAACAGTTTGGCACACATCCTGGAAGATGATACAATGACTTTGGTTTTGGGATACAGTTAATGTCATATATTGCTCAAAAGTCTGTAAACCAAAGCATGGTCACCAAGTACTTGCAGAATATGCACAGCTTCTAAAAAAGCAAATTAGACCATGCAGCTGCAAGACAAGAACTATCTGCAAGCTCTCAATATAAGAACACTATTTTTTAACAGACTCTCTTACACCATCCAGCCTTGAAAAATAAAGCAAGACTTTATATTAATATATTGCAGGGCCCCTCACTACTAGAAAGAACATGAGGTGCTGGAGTGTGTCCAGACTAGGGCAATGAAGCTGGTGAAGGGTCTAGAGGATAAATCCCATGAGGAGCAGCTGAGGGAGTTTAGCCTGGAGAAAAGCAGGCTCAGGGGAGACCTTCTCACTGTCTCCAGCTCCATGCCAGGAGGCTGTAGCCAGGTGAGGGTCAGTCTCTTCCCCCAGCTAACAAGTGACAGGATGAGAGGCAACAGTCCCAAGCTGAGCCAGGAAGATTTAAATGGGATACAAGGAAAAATTTCTTCACATAAAGGGTTGCCAAGCACTGGGATGGGGTGCCCAGAGAAGTGGTGGAGCCCCCATTCCCAGAGATATTTATAGAATGTGGATGTGGAACTTGGGGACATGGTTTGGTGGTGAACTGTGTGTTGGTGCTAGGCTGAAAGCTAAGACTCAAAGATCTTAGAGGTCTTCTCCAACATAAGTGATTCTGGGAAATAAGGATTAAATTAAGATCAGTTCACCTGTTCCAGCATAATTTTCTATGTCGGCAATTTATGTGTAGCTTTTCAAGTTTAATGGATTTCTATTAAACCAAAAGGCCCCTCAAAATTGTATAGGAGAATTCACCCAGGGAGCTAACTGGGTCAAGTCTATGCCAGTCAGACCACACCAGTAACATCTGCTTTAAACTACCCCTAAAGTAGAAGACAAGTACTGAAGATAATTTGCTGGGTTTTTTCCTCTTTTTTTTAAATATAAAAATCAGACACTACCAATATTCCATTTTGATTTACTATTGAAAATTACTGTTGTTCCTTTTAACTGTTACTTATATACAAGGTCCTTGTACAAAAGACTATAAATGCCACTATAGCTATGATTAACTGCTCTTTCATCAGTGCTTGGAGAACAATTTAAACTAGAACATAGGTTAAAAAAATCATGTAACTGAGCAGAAGTACAAATGTGATTGCCAAGAGCCTATTCTTGCAGACAGCTGCAAAGGGAGTTTCCCCAAATACACATAGATACTGAAAGTGGGAGTTTCCACAAATGATTTATTTCCTTGGCAGAAGTTTCCAATTCCAATATATTACCGTTAAAACAATTTTGCTGCTAGGATGATTTGTGATTAACTGCACACAATTGTATCACTAAGGTACAAAAAACTGATAAACTAGGAAGCACTGTTGGATGCCAAAATAATTTCTGTTTAGATGTCAAAACAACTTTAAGCATTTATACTGATTGTCTGTTGAACTTTAGTAAAAACAACACCTAAACAAAGGCTTTTAGAGATGTCTAGGAAGGGGTCAAATATCCATTAGTGATTTTAAAGCATATCTGACAGATACATTTAACCAACAGACCTCTTGCCATATGAAATTAAGTTTGTTGTTAGGAAGCATTGTTTCTGCTTTCTTAGAATTTTACTTAAATTGATTTAAAGTACATCAAGAATCCAAGGGAAAGAAAGAAGAAAAGCAAAAAAACCCACTTTTAGCAGCCTATACTTATGTTCCCCATTTTTTCTGATACTAAGGCATTTTGGCAAGATATACAACATCCATGAGTTCATTGTGTACTGTGCTTGTACAAAACTAATGTAACTGAGGTCCAAGTCTATTGCTAGTTGGAGTATTTTGTCTGAAGGAATACGCAAATCAACAAAAAACTTACTGAATATAAGCAATTTTGAAACATTCTTGCAGTTGGATATTAAAACCAACAAAACCACATAAAACCTAAAAAGTCCTTTTGAATGTCTATCAACAAAAAACCACAATGAGAAAATTCATAAACTCGCTGACCCAAATAACAAGCTACTAATTGAATCCTAAGGAAATGCAGAAAGCCCTGGTTTAGAGGAAGCATTTGGTCATGCCATCCATGAGTCCTTCAAGCCTGTGTTTCCCTCTCCTGGTGACTGCAGGAACCTAATAGTTAAGCAAATGTACCTCTGTAGGCAAATGGCTGCAGCCAGTACCAAAGAGGAAGCTCAACTTCTGCTAGACCCTGGAAAAGCAAAACAAAACAAAGAGTTTCTATTTTGATTTTGCCTGTATAAGCAAAATAAAACTATTGATATAATTTAAAGGCACAGCGTAACTGCAAAGACTCTCTCTGCACTATACTGCTGTACAGCACTGTAGGAGGTGCTGGGTTTTAAATAATCATGCAGTGAAGCATCTCAGAGTTTGCTGTTGTCAGACTTGGAAACTCTGACTATGAACCAGAATATCCAAATAAGCTAATAGCAATGCAAGTGTGATTTATAGAATTAGAAGGCCCAGCTGGGCTGTATTGCTAATGGCCTTCCCCACCTCCAGCAGCTTTGAAGCACCTTGAGCTCAAAGCCTCATGCAAGTAAGTAGATGTACCAGAAGTATGGATTCTTTATTCCAGTTCCAGTTACTGTTTCCTTTTAAATCATCATACAATCTTATCCAAAGGACGTGGTAAAGCATAAGTATTTTACCACTCCCACCACACAAAACACTGGTTCAAAGGACTGAAACAGGTAGGAGCATGGTTTACAATAACCAGGATTTAAGGCTACCCTGTATTTCATCACTTAGGTAAATATTACCTGTGGGTTTTGGTGTTTTTTTGCTTTGGTTTGTTTTTTCTAACAAGCAGGAGAAAGAACAATCTCTGTAAGCTCATGCTTACTTTCTACTAAAGCTGAATTCAATTATAAACACCACATCACATGTAGTTGGGATTTTAAGTGAAGATTTTAAAATTAAAACAAATGTACACTGCAAAGCTGCTCCAGAAAGACAGCAGGAAACAAACAGTTTTAATTTGGAGGACATGAGAGGGAACAGTCAATTCATATCACTTAACCATAAAAACATATAACCACATACAAAGGGCTTCTTCTACAAGACAATTTGGACAATGGCCTTTTATATGATCATTTCTTTGTGGAAATCACTAATTCCTTCAGAAGTATGGCTAAAAGGAAAAAAATTCATTCCCCCTAAATCTTGTTTAAATGAACTCTGACAGCAAGGATTAGCCTGACATTGACTTAAGCCTCCAAAGCTGTAGAGCTGCATTCAAAAGTGAGTTCACACAGGGCTATTTGCAAGCACAGAAGACATTAATATGCAATACTTCATAAGACATGAACAACAGTCACATTTTACACCACAGATCAGTTTGCCTGTCATGGTGCCAGCTGTTTGTAGCAAGGTTTCTAAATAGGTACAAACCCCATGCAGAATATTATGAGAGTAATGAACACCTGACAGTAAGATACACCTAAGGGAAGGAGCTAACACACAAATTCTAGATTCTTACTTTCCATCTGACCTTGATGTCACTCAGCTCTTTTTTCCAAATTAGGTCCTTTTCTGACTTGCTCTGTATGTCAAGATGCAACCCTTTTATGAAAGTGTTTATAAGAGTATAACTCATTCACTCTGGGAAAAGGACTTCAGAACACTACAGATAATGGGAATGAATGCAATGGTATTGCAGATGTGAATCAAAACTCTTCCTTGATTGGTGACCATTAATATATCAGAGGAAGAAAACAAAGAAAAAAAAAACCCCACACCAAAACCCCCAACCCCCCCCCCAAAAACAAAACAAAACAAAACAAACAACCACCACCACCAAAACCAGAACCAAAAAACCCACCCAAAAACCACCACAAAAACCAACCAACCAAATAATAAAAAAAAAGCTGTAACACATCTCACTTAGTGCACAGTGATTGAAAAACTGGAAATAGAGAAATCCATCTCAGATTCCAAGATCTCCCTGTCTGGCACGTCAAACTTACTCCAATAAGCCCCTGAGCTGTAAATTCTTAAGCTGGAAGAATATTCTATATCTGTGCCAAGTTCTTACACTCTTCTGTGAGCTCTCCTCGGATCTGACTCCATACAGCTATTTCTATTGTCCCATTAAGTGAGCAAAAAAAGAGTATGTAAATGGGAACACTCATTTTAAAATATACTTCCACTTCCTTCCCATCAGCTCTTTAAAATTAAGACACAAGGATTTAGTCCACACAAAGTTTGAATCTAGCACGAGCCTGGAATCTTTTACATCCACTCTACAGTCTAGTTAGACTATTCACTCTGCTTTTTTAATATGAAGATGCTTCTGGGCATTACATTAATCTATCCTATCCTAGAGAACTTGCTTATTTCTAAATCCTTTCTCAAACATCTACTAGCACTGCCTATTCTTTCCATTCTCATGGTCACATCATAGACAGTTCAAAGTCATTTGGCTGATTCCTGACCTCATTGACTTTTCACCACCAAAACAAACTTTTCTGTATTACAGACTAAAAAGAAACATGCACACACACATATAGGAATACATATATATACAGTTCTTAAAGAAATTATGTATGTTATAAATTCCAGTATTCCCTCTTCTATTCTTGGCAGCATGAGCTACGAAGAATACATTGCCTTTGCCCACCATTCTTTTTTATAGTTTCCTTGAAAAGCTCTTTTAAGATGGTGCAGCCAAACTCTTTACAGAGATGACCTGGTTATGAAGGGCTCCCTTCTCCATGACCTCCAAAATCTTACATTTATGCACTGCCTGGAACTAACACTCATTATGTCCAAGGAGTCTGTACAGCATTCTTTCATTTCCAGGTTTTGGTTCCACACAGAATTTATATGGAGCATGTAACATTTCCAGCAAAACCTTTTACAAGATTTACAGAATCTCTTCCTGCTATACACATCCTAGATATTTTTCAGGCATTCTAAATATGAATCACTTCTTGTACACAATGAAGAGCTGAAGCTGGACTTCACTTGCACAAAGGAAATTCAGAAATTTAGGTCAATGGGATTAGTCCTGTTTCAACCTAAGTAATCAAACCTGACATCTTTGTATAGTAAACACAGCAACAGTTCATCCAGACCCAAGCCAAACAACATCACAGATGCATTGATTCAGCTGTGGGCATTACTGCCACCACAAAATAAAAGGTCTACAAAAGCTGAACTTTACAGAAGGAAAGTACTCTTCCTGCATGCTTTAAAAATATTTAACATTATTTGTAATATTTTATTTGGTATTTGAAATCATACAGACTGATCCACCTAAAATCCTCTAAAAATTTGCAAATAATAACTCTACCAAGGTGGAGCTGCACTTTGTTAATTGCTTCTCTCTACAGCCATAAAAAGAACTCTCAGCTTTGGAGGTGTACTAAAAAGCATTAAAAGTGCATTACACTCTGTCCAAAAAGCCTCATCTTCTTCCAGAAAGTATGTGATAATCTTTCATGCATTCTAGTCACTTATTTTTAAATAGTAAGCCGCTATATTAATGAAAGACATTTCCAAGATACAACAGAGCTAATTTCCAGTTTCTGTCAAGTACTTCTCCAATAAAACCTAACAAGCCCAACACTTCAAACTACAGTTATCCCATTACATACTTCAAAAAATTTTGTCTATAGAATTTTATGAAAAGTTTCTAAATTTGGCATCGTCACAGATTAGAAAAGATTGACAAAAACACAAAAACAATGTGGGTCACATCCATTGCTCCACTTCCTCTCCTCTGCAGCCTACCAGAGAACCAGCAGCTGGCATGGTACAATCAAGTGCAAAGACTGCACTAGTAATAGTTTAACTGGATGTGAAAAAATAAGCCTTTAGTCAGCAAGGACAGCAGAATTGTTGAAGAGTTCTTCCTATGTCCTGTACACCTTGGAATTTTAAAGCTCGTGTTTTTTCTCCTTTGGAATGCTGTTTAGTTTTCTTTATATTTTTTCATTCCACTTTGTTGGATATTAAATTGTTCAGTTAGAAATCACAAGGAATCTATTCCCCAAGACTCACTGTTCATTTGACATTTTGGCTGTTCCACAGAACACAATCATTAACCCTTTTCATTCTAATACAATCTCCCTCTTCTTTTTCTAGACCATTTTGCTGAAATATGCAACATAAACCCATCAGACCTTAGGTCACTATGGTTAAGTAGTGAACAGTGATACAGTTTATCTTCTTAGCACAGGATTATTAGTTACACATCAGGTTTATACTTGCTTTTTATGTGGACTAACACCCAAGTATCAGGCCAAGTTCATATTTGGTTTTTACCTGTGAGTTGCTCAAAAACCTAAAAACCCAACCATAAGAAACTTAAAAAAAAAAAAAAGAAAAGGAAGTCTGCCCAGTGTCACTGCTACAACTGGTGAGGACTGTGGGGAGACAGAGCTTTCTCACAACTTTTGTTTCTGTAAGAATGACACTTCAAAGTCCTGATTCATGTGTCAGGTGTGTTTCTTTCACATACCTCCTCAATTAACACAGACCAACAAGTGCATTTAGAGCAAAATTCCACCAGGCCATGCACTTTATTTCCTTAAGGCTATAAAAATTACAGGGCATTAGTAACATGTGGCAGACAAATTACTCACAATGTTGACTAGAAAAGTAGAAATGGTACAGGCATAGAAACAAGGATTAATTAGAAGCATCTAATTAATATGTTTCCTGCTATCTAAAATGGAAGAGAACACTCTAGGAAGGAAGGGAATTGTGTAAAGTTGCCAAACTAGGAGTTTCAATCAGAAAGACTTCTATTTACTAGATTTCATAGCAAAGACACTGCTGCAAAACCCTTCTGCTTGGCTTTCTCCCAAAAAATAAAGCTTATCAATCAAGTGACACATTCCTTGGAAAAAGACCTCCAACTCAGAAGAAGAGACCAAACTCCCAGTTGAATTGCCCAGCAGAGAGCTTCCTGCTACCAAGTAATTATTAAATACCACGACATTGTTGCAGCCCATTAGATCAGCATTTAGTACATCTCTAGTAATTAACAGATTTGCCACTAAGCCCTTGCCACCTGCCAACCCAACTGGGGAGCCAAATCCCTGAGTGCAAGCGCACAGGTGACATCAGCAGCACCGTGACATCCTTCCCTCCTACTGCCATGTCCTTCCACCCCCAGCAGTCCTCTCATCCCTCCGGGACCCAAGAGCTAAGCAGAGGAGCCACCAGCCAGAAGAGAGGAGAAATACAACTGCTCTCCACTGGAGGAGTGGGGATGCCATGCAGAAACAGCCTGGCAGCAGAGGCACAGCAGGCACAATGCCAACATGACAGAGAGTTTCCAGACTTAACCACTTCAGTGTCATCTAGTACTTTGTAATTTTGGAAACACGGTATTCCATCTTACCAGTGTTGTTTCCATCGTTATGAGAAAGCTTATCTGCACCTCGAAGCAAAAGATGTGACTCAACAAATCCACACATCCCTCTGATAATGCTTCAATTGGCCTCTTCAGACACTTGGATCAGTGGCATTCTGAACTACAACCATCTTCACAACAGCTGTGGTAATTGCCAAGGGACAGAAATATGGGCTTTTTATTTTTTTTCCCCCTCTCTTTTGGAGGAGTGGAGAAGAAGGCAGGAGGCAGATGACTCACCGAGGCTCTGAGTTTTGAAGGAAAAAGAATTTCACTGTGAGTTCTTCCCAAAACAGCTCCCCACAAATACAGTAATTTCCTCTATGTGGCTAGAGAATAGTTTGTCTATCTAACTCTGTTCTCCTAGTTTAAACACGAAGAGTACATTTAAAATATTCCTCTTTCCCTTCCAAATTTCCCATCCTCCCCCCTGCACAGTCACACATCGAGTATTTATCCAGCATAATCCTAGCAGTCTGCCATGCTTAATTTACTCCTGAGTAAGAGTACCCACACAAGCTTATGGATGGTGGGAGTGGAATACGTTTGTGCCAGACTATGCATCATCATATTATATGTTTGGGTTCTCCTAAACCCAGGATGACAACTCTGTTGAATATAAACTCTTTATTTTTTTTCCAAGGTGGTTTTCTACATCCAGGTCTTTAGGAGGAAGAAAACTACTTATCTTACAGCAAGATTTGTGTGTCCCTCCTGAAATGGGTGTTTTGTCTTCTCAGAAAAGTCTTTCTGGTCAGCATTCTGATGAGTATATTCACCTATTCACCTGGTCCTAATGCAAGTCTCCAGTTAAATGCTGAAGGTAAGGACTCTTCCCTAGACACCAAACAGAGACTGCAGAAGGTTGAATGTCCCATGCTCCTTTATGTGGTACACCCACTTTGACAGCAGAAATTGTATTTCCCCACCCAACACGTACATAAGTCTGTATACACAAATCCCACTTCACTCACTTCAAATGCACACTGCTTTGGAAACATGCCTACCTGGCATCACACTGGAGTCTGATTAACTGACTGAAAAATTATAGTGGAAACCTTGAATGTTTAAGTTTGACTGATTAAATGCAATTAACAGCTGCAGATGCTCAGCAGCTGTGCAAGTCAGGCCACTTTTTTGCCCAAACATAGCTCAAAGTGCCTTATCTTGATTAGTCAAGCTTACAGATCAGTTTTGATTAGCTAATTACAAGCCTTTTATCTGCCACTAGAACCTGTAGGCTCATAGTCCAGGTTTCTTTGTGCTAAATTTCTCTTTACATTCTTATCAGAAAAAAAAAACAGTAGGAAAAAAGCTAATCCTTCCAGGAATACAGGACAGTACCAAACAGAATAAAAAGATGGGTAGCTCTTACACAAGCCTGTGTGTCTAAGGTGTTCAGTTTTACTGGTATAAGGAAATACCAGAAGCTGAATTCAGTACATACACATCGTGAAAACATTGTGACTACCAGGTCTGAGTAAAAGGTTTAGGAAACATTAAATTTTATGCAATGCAAACCCAGTGTTCAGTCATACCACAGTGCTCTGAGATAAGAGATGCTCCCACTTGAGGAAATAACTGTCCTGCAGCTGTAACACATTGAACTGAAGTCTCTTCAGAGCTCCAGCTTGGTCTAGGAGAAACAAACTATTATGTGATATGTTGTAATACAACTACTGTTAAGCAACATCAAGGTAATGATTTACTCTTTTTAGTAGGGTTGTCACAAGATTAGAGACTAATAATTTAAGCCTCTGCTGCTTGGCTGCAGGAACTAGCTCTGAGGGTTAACTATGGTCTGGTTTGAGCACCAGCACTGGGATGCACACAACTTCTGATGAAGTTAAGGGGAACTAGGTAGACTTCGAGGTGGAATTTGTAAGGGTGTGGCATTTAAACCAAAACATGTTACTTTAGAGTAGAGTTTTAACAAGTTTTAAAAATACACCAATAGAGAGATTGTCCCTCACCCAAGCTGAGGTTAAGAAGAGTGTTAAGTCTTGTAGAATCATGTAAGAGGTAATAAAACATGAGATGAAGGACCATTTCAAAGAGATTTTGACTTGGAATAAGATTTGCATGAAGACATTGAAAGAAATCACAAAAAAATCTAGTTGCTAATTCTATGAGTATTTTAAAAAATTGTATTTATAAAAATGACTGTTTCCAGAATGATGATTAATGTCTACCACTACAGTAGCTGAAGTTAAAATTAGAACAAGGAAACAAAGCTTCCTACAAAACCACCTTTTTTTTGATCTTACAAGACATATTTCACCAGACAAGACCAAGGTACTCACGACACTCTACTTCCACCTCTCTTCTTCCTTTTTTGTTACTAAGCAGTTATTACATAAAAAATGAAAATTAGTTAAACATGCATTTACACTTTTTAAAATCTGTTTCAGGATCTGAGATATTGTCCTGAAGTGCTGAATGAATAAAGACAAAGACATCTCAGTGACTGATTTCAGCAGAGTAAAGCTCTGCTGGAGAGTAGGAAGCTTATTTGTCTGAAGATCTGAACATGGAAGTGGAAACTGACATGCTAAGTAAGATTTCCCTCCTCCGAGGGTTCCTGTTTTTTATTTTGCATATCTTTAAATGAAAAACTCGATGATAATAAAAGATGAAGCTGTCATTTCAGCTGAAGAGCATTTAGAATTAAGACTTGCTTTTGCATAACAATTAATTATTAAATTGCACAGCACAGGTTCATGGTTTATCTAAACAGGAATACTGCCAGCTAAACTATGCCTGACCTTATTTCCCTCTGTTACAGTGGAATAACACCAAAAGATGCAGCTCAGGTGGCAGTTCTGGGTTGGCTAACCTGAACAATGAAAAAGTACATTCACACTGCGTAACAATACAGTTCAGGGTGCTGAAGTCCAATCCAAATTCTCATTCCTGTCCTTTAAGAGAAAGGACCCATTCACGCAGACTACATTTCCATCACACAGTATGGCTTTGTTTCGTTTTCTTGACCATACAAGTACTAAGCCTAGGGATACTAAATTCTACTTCCTTCTACAATTTGCTCTCCTCTTGTTTACTTGGCTACACCTCAAAATGAGAAATCTTTTGCCTTTAGTCATGTCTGTTATGCACAAATCACCTTTCATGACGAGTCTTGCAGCACACTTCCCATCAGCTCTCTCTTGTCAACACTCAGACAAAGAAAGATCTCCGAGGTAGCAACAGCTCCAGACATGCACACTGGTACCACTGCCTCCCAGCCTTTTCTTTCCAAGCAGTGCCAGAAGCAAGAATGAGGAATCATTCAAACTCCAAAATGCAGCTTGTTTTCCTAGAGCAAGTTGGGACTAATCACTTAACTGGAACTTGGTAACCAGTCTTACACCAGGTGCTGGAAAATGACAAATCAGTTAAGACAGGAGATGAACCAGAACATAAAACACTAACAGCCAACTCTACAAACTGCATATAGAAGTAAATTTTTGGTGTACATATTACTGCTTCTCCTCTGCTTCTTTTAAGGCTCCAGCTACTATGCTAAGGGATTTTAGTTTCTGTTTTTTTAAAGTTGTGTGTTATCCTTCCCATTAGAGGAGAGGCTTAAAACATACAATACAGGCACACAGGAGGAAAGTGAATAATAAATGCTTGCTAAAAATACAGATGTTGTCTTCTTCTTAGGGGTCTCATTCATGACCTTTGCATACTTGTGCAGTGCTTCCACCAGAAAGAACAGCATTCTAAAATTTCAGGGGTTTGATACTCCCAAAAAACGGTTAAATATTACTCAGCATGGTCACCAGATTAAAAAAAAAAATTAAGACTGATACTTCATTCAGTTGTTGCTCCCATATGAGCTCCAACAGAAATTCCATTTTCATATTTAGAGGAAAACATCTGGCATGAAAGATTTCCTGTTTGAAGAGCCCTTACAAGTGAGTTCATGATTAGAGGCATAAATTAAGTTTCTCCTAGCACCCATTTATGGCAAAGCTGAAGGGTAATGAAATAAAAGCCTTGGTTAAATATGTTCAATAATTTTCTTATTTGGAGGTTGCAATATAGGCCCTGCACTGAAATAATCAAAAATATCAGAAAGTGTTTTATGCAAGTCCTTTGTGCATGCATGTGTCAAGATATTGTAAATGTAAACAAAGTTTAGTTGCAATGTCTACTACATCAAGCATCAAAAACCATTATCAGTTTACATGGAACACTCTGAAGTTTTCATATATAGTTGTAAATATATGTGCAGGTACTATTTTTTCTAAAAGTTTCATGAGAGAGTGGAAGAATCTGTAGGCACCTAAATCCACTTGGAATAATCAGGAATTAACAAAACCATCCTTAACTGGTCACACACTTCACACACAGTAACACTTCCTACATGAATCAGTCAGTCAAAATATAAAGAACTCCAAACTCCTGTATTCCTGCCCTAAGATATCCAAGGAAGTGGTTTAGCATGAGCAAAACAAATTTCGTGTTTTTCTAAGTTACAGCAGTGTGGTTGCATTTAACTAAGAGAAAAGTGTTAATCTTTAAAAAAAAAATTACAGATACAAAGCTATTTGAATTGGAAAGTTCCTTTGTTGACAAATTAACACTAGAAGAGCAAGGTTGAAATTAAAGACATGCATTTTCTAGAAGACAAAACAGATCTAATGGTTCAAATGTACCTACTGTTCCATTAGGATGGAAGTGATTCTGATCATACATGATTAATGATGTACAGTTTCTCCACTGATGTTACAATTTAGCATAAAGAAAATAAAAATCCAGAAAGCTATAACCATAACCAGCTGAACAGTGAAAATTTTCAAACATTAAGAGGATGAAAACAAGCATTCTCTGGACTTCTTCAAATTTTACCTGTGGCTTTTCCAGAAAGAAAGGATTGTAAGGAAACAAAGGTGTACTTTCCCTATCTCAGGGCAACTACAGACATGAAAGTTCATCCAGCAACAAAATTCAGCAAGCAGCTATTCCCAAATTTAGCCAGACTTACTTATTTTACACCAGCTATCTAGCTCAGCTGTTTTGGGAGACAGATCCAGAACGTCCACTTTCCATGAAGCTAAGGTTTGTCAGAAGTACTTTAGGAAGAGCTCTAGCTACAGATTAGGTGTCCCTGACTTAGCCTGGTTAAACCAGCCTGTGACTATAATAAAAAGACACAACAGGAATCCTCTCAATGGGTTTGCAAGCTATTCCCTTCTCCGCTCCTAAAAACACAGTCTGCAGGAGCTGAAGCCATAAGTATTGCCAAGGTCTGATTTCAGAGTGATTAAAATTCCTTCTCTGCACTGTACATCATCCTGAAGTATCTTTCTGCCAAAGATATTCAGATATGCATAACTACTGCAGTAACACCACCTTGGAAGAGATAAGAACTTGGTCATTATAGGAAATGAGCTGGCACACAAACAAAACAAATAGATTATTTCAGTTATGCTGGTATGCTGCAATAGGGGGACAACAACATTTAGGTTTGTTTCCATAGGGATTCATGCCCCTGCATTCTCCCCTAACTATTGCCTTGCTTAAAATTAATCCCTTATCTCAAGAAAAATTGCTTTCAAATTCCTGCATGTGTTAGATGAAATGTAGACTCTTCAACTCCCTTACTTTTTAAGAAAAAAGTAAGAAATTCAACATAGGAGTGTATGGAGAAGAAACAAGATTGAAAAAAACTTCAAACAGATTTTGGGGAAATATTGTGTAGACAGTATATTGCTTTTAAAAAGCACAGTCTACAGAGAATTCAGCTGTGTGCTCTAGTCAGTCCTCTAAAGCAACCAACCCAATGATACATATGCTTGCAATATATAACATCATAAATAATTCCCTGAAGTTTACAACCATACTCAGTGTAGTTATACTGATCAGAACTTCAGTTCTTTCCTCAACATACCACAAAAGGCATAACTCATTTAATCATTCCAGCATGAAACAAGCAGTGTTGATAGGAGGAGAGGGGTGTTGATTAACAAGAATTGGTTCAATTAACAAAGCAATGGTTCATAAATATTGGAGGAACAGACAGTGACATATGTATATGTGATAACTGTATAAGAAATGCACGTTCCAATTAGTACCAGATTTACAGAAATGTATTGTCCCTATCAGATTTACTTTTGAGGCTGCCTTAAGTCCCTCTGATTTCTAGACTATCAAACTCCCTTCCCAACACTACAGTTCCACTACAGTTCAGGTTCAAAGGCAATTGTGAGGCAATGTTATGAGGAAATGCTTTCATGGAGTAAATTTACGTTTAAAAAAGGCCAGAAGAATGCTTAGTTACACAAGAGAGGAATAACCATCTAAGAGGTTATTTTCTCTCTTCCATAAAAAAATCCCTATTGAAGACAAAACACATAATGGAAGAAGCATTGTATCAACTAATATTTTTGAATCTAAACAAAACCAATTTATTCTGGCTGTTCCCTGGTAGCTGTTAGGAGTCCTCACCATTGCTTACAGAGCTATTCATGAGTGCCACTGAGAGTCTGAGCTTCTATGAACTCTCCTGCAAGGTCCAGTAGAAGTAGCAAGCCAGGATCCTGATCCTACAGTAATACCAACTAATAGTTTACAAACAGTAGAGTTACTTACATCTGCAAGTACTTTTAAGATCAGGGTTTAAGCCAGAAATAATTAATGGACACAATACTTGCCGGGCTGCACATTCCAAGCAACTTATGAAACTGTTGGATAGTCTGACAAAAGTGTAAGTTACCCATTGTCTAACACCCCATGCCAAACAGACTGGAAGATGCACCAACACAAAGTCAATTGAAACACACACCTCTCTATTACTGCAATCTTGTACCACACTCAACACACCAGCAACCTAAGGGGCAAAGAGAAACACTGCAGGCTCCAGATTTGGCTGTCAGAAGCACTTTACCTACAGGTATAATGACAAATATGAATGTGCCTTTTGCTCATCCATGTTTGTGTCTCAGTATTGTAAAGAACAAGCTGACACTTCCTAAGGCATTTCCATTTCTACTTAGCACTCATTGCCAAAGTGGCTGCCGTGCTTGATTTTCTGTCAAAGGAGGCTGCTTTACATCCGCTTAAGAAATTGCAGGAGGGTACTTTTCATTCAGGAGGCATTCCTGTTCTGCTTTTTTTGTAGGCTAGGTAAATTTTCTAGCAAAGATAGATTGGAAATCTGGTCCTTGAAGTACAAGGGGTTTATCTGCCTGCAGGAGTTTACAGATTCACAGTCAGCTGGTCAGATTGGCCCCAAACACAGGAATTCTCACTCAGACAGCTCTGCCTGAGGTTTCTGCAGGAACTTACCTTGGTCTCTTCGTTCTTACTGCTTTGAAAACTTTAAACCTTTTAACCCTTTCCAGAGCTGTCATCTCTGCATCTCCCTCCTTTATAACTTTTTTTTAAAAAGCTTTTTATTTTCTGGACCTTTTAGCATTAAGTTTGTCATGCTTTGTGGAGAATTTTATGGAAAGCTGAGAGGTTTTAAAACAAAAAAAATTACAAACAGGAAACAGCATTTAACCCACCACTAAGCTGACCCAGTACTGACTCCTCAGTAATGGAATATTGACAAGGGGTATCTATTAATCAGCTCTCCCACAACAGCAAGATGGCTCTAAAATACTGCAACAGGAAAGGAAAGAAATGTGTTATGCCTAAAAGAAAAATGGCAAGTTAATGTTGCTTTTGCCCAAAGTGTGAAAGATGTGCATGAAGGAAATAAACTGCAGAGGTTTAGCTTTATATTTCCTGTACAAATACAGCCAAAAATAAACACAAAAGGTGTATAATTATTCAGATCTAAATTTATTTCATAACCTGTGGGACACTAACCCTAAAAGCAGAGAAAAAGTGGAAAATTGCTTTTCACAGTATGAAACATACCAGTTTAATGCAACTAATTTTCCAAGAGGAAACTTCAGTGCACAGCCAGACCAAGAGCACACGTGAGCAGGAAACTCTGTGATGTGCATGAAGGAACTACTGCACCTGTAATGATGAATTCAGACACAGCACGAGGCTGGTCCAGTCCCACTACTGACCTGTACTTTGCCAGCATCAAGACTCCAGAAAAAGGTCTTAGCACACAGGCCTCCCCTGCAGGAGGGGAAACATTTATCCACCATCTCAATTCATTTGGGACAGCACTATCCAATTTGCACTGGTCACTCGGGGATAAAAGCTGACAAATTAAATAAGCACATGCCAAGTGTCCTTGCTCTCTACTGGTACAAGAGGTACAGTACACAGCTTGCACAGAGCCTACAGCTGCAGATGGATGCAAACTTCATGGCTAGACTGAAGTGACAGATGTCACTCAGGTAAAGAGGGGGGCATCCAAGATTAAAGCAGATGGTTACACTAAAGAAAATGCTATCACGAATGCATTTGTACTCTGTTTCAACTCTAAATCATCTTGCTTCATACTTTAACATATATTTATGTTATCACTGCAAACATACTAGGAAGTGACTCCTGATGCTCGCAACTCAACACCGAAGTCACAGCTCAACACGAGTGGGGCAACACAGCTCTTTCATCTTCCCCTTTCCAAAGGAAAGCACCTACCTTACACCTTTTTTCCGCCCCCAAAAGAGCCTTTCCTTCCCCCACGGGCGGACTCACACCGACAGCTTTACTCCATCCCACCTCCCTCGTGGAGGTGATCAAAGCAGCACCGAACTGAAGGCGTCAGCCCATGGAACAGGAGACACGAGGCGCCTTGCCGCTGCTTCCCTCAGAGCCGCGGGAATCGCACCTTCCCCAGGGACCCCGACCGCTCCCGAGCGCCCCAACGCCGGACAGCCGCTCCGGGGGCTCCGCTCCGCGCCCCACCCCCGCGGCTCTCCCCGCCCGGCACCGGGGCTCTGCAGGGGCCGGCAAGGCACGGCACTGCACGGCACGGCACGGCACGGCGCTTCCCGAGGCTCCCGTGACTCACCCGAGGAGTTTCCCGCCCCCCCCGGAGCGAAGCGGACGGGAGGCGCGGACACGCGGGGAACCCTTCCCGCCCCGTGCGCCCGTGAGCGCGGAAAGGGGCGCGGGTGGAGCGGGGCGGCGGCGGGACCGGGCTGCGGGACCGGGCTGCGGGAACGGGCAGCGAGAACTCCCCCACCGCCCCGCCGGGACCGGGGCTCGCCACCGCCGGCACAGGGCGCTCACCTCCGCCGCAGCCCGGCTCAGCTCCGCGGGCAGCAGCCACCGCCGCGCCGGCCGCTCATCCCCGCCGCGGTCAGCGCGCCCCGCGCCCGCCCCTTCCTTCACCTGCCGGGGCGGAGCTGGCGGAGGTGGCCCGCCGCCTCTCCCGCCTCCCGCTCCCGCCTCGCCGCCCCTGGGAGCGCCGCTGGCATCGCCGGTGGGCGGGGAGCGCCGTTCCTCCAGGGCTCTGCCGGGTTCTGCCGGGCTCTGCCGGGCTCCGGCCCCAGCCAGACACCGCTCGGCTCTGCCAGGGCTGCTGTGCCGAGCCCTCCCGGCGGCCGCTGCCTCGGGTCTGCCTGCGCCTGGCACAGCATCACAGGATCCGGATCGTCCAGTCCAACCCATGAGCGAGCACCACCGTGTCAGCCAGCCCATGGCATTGAGCGCCACGCACAGTCTTTCCTTAAACACCTCCAGGGAAGGTGACTCCACCACTTCCCCAAGTTGCAGCCCCAGAGGACGTGACCTGGGGATCGGGATTTGTCTGACTGGCAGCAGGGTCTGACACAGGTGCCTGCCTGGGAGGCACCGGGGACAGGGAGAAAGCAGGTTGTAGCCTACCTGCAAACGGTGAGGCTCCTTTGCGAGCGTCCTCTGCCCATCGGGAAGCCATGGAGGCACCTCCCCAGGCCATGGACACGGGCTCTCCGTGTCTCAGTGCCCGATGTTCTGGTCCAGGGGCACTGCAGAGGTAGCCTGGATCCAAAACAGCCAAAGGCCACACCGACCATGCTGGCTGCAGGCTGGCCACACGCAAAGCCTTGCATTGCCTCTGCACTCAACTCTCATTTTATCCAGGTTTTCCCAGCATCCATCGTAGGTAGACCCTGTTACTCTGCAGCTTACCTGTACCCCCAAGAGATGTTACACAGTTGGAAAAGTATGTTTAGGTTCTCTAAAAAGTGACATTCAAAATTTGGTAAGATGAAGCGTGCTTCATTCTTACATGTTAAATGTCAATTTAAGATATGCTTTTATTTCACTCACTGTTTTGAATTTTATTGGGCTTTTGTTTGTTTCTCCATTTGCCTTTAATTATTTTCCAGATGTTTGGGGGATGTTTCTTGCTGGTAAAAAAAAGGAGGGGGATTTGGAGCTGTTTTTTTAAATTTGGTTTGATTTTTAACTATATGTGTCAGGAGAAGTTTAGGTTGGATATTAGAAAAAGACTCTTCACCCAGAAGGTGGCTGGGCACTGGAAAAGGCTCCCCAGGGCAGTGGTCACAGCACCAAGCCTGACAGAGCTCAAGAAACCTTTGGACAATGTTCTCAGGCACATGGTGTGACTCTTGGTGATAGTCCTGTGCAGGGCTAGGAGTTGGACTTGGTGATTCTTGTGGGTCCCTTCCAACTCAGCATACTCTGTGAATCTGGAATATGAGCAGAGGCTTGAAAAATCAACATTACATTTAAAAGTTAAAAATCAAAAAAAGAAAAAATATGAAAATGCCATTTAAAAATGCTCAGCAACTTAAAATGTGGGTTTTGTCTTGTAAGAGTTGTCTACAAAATAGTGTTACTACTCTGAGAGGTACAAATTGTCAGTTTTAACTCCATTTACTTTTGTAACAAGAATGTAACTGAAAAGACAGAACTTAATAAGGCAGTATTCCCAAAATACTGATCTTTGTATCATTCTGAGGCTTGTTTGAATAAAAAGCAGGAGATTTTTTTTTTTTTGGTGATTAGTCAGCTAATGCTTTAACCCGGTTTTAAAGCTTTTAAACTTTACAGTGGTATCAGAGTAGTTTCTGTGGTCAGACAATAAGGTGGTGGTGCAATATTTCCTGTCAATGCCATTTATTAGTATTTCTCTTTGTCATTCACAGAACTTAGTAGTATGAAGTAGCAAAGAGAATCCCTTTTCTGAATACAATAGAGAGGGCTCTTGGTCTGTGAAACAAAAATTCCTGTGTTTAAAATACAGCAGAGACTGACTAAAGCTGGAAGTGGAGTGTGGTGATGGCTTTGATTGATTTGTAACATAAACACAGTGCTGTTAACACCTGCTATTGGATTTAAGGGAGTCTCTATGTAAGCAGAAAGATCATTTTTGAGAACAAGGAAGGCACTGCGCTGGCAGGTCCTAAGGAAAATGAAGTTTCTTAAGCTTTCTCACAGTGTGTATCTCAGTTGCAGCCAGCAGCAGCCTCAGGTTTCTGTTGCACAAAGACTGAGATCTGTGTACAGCCGTGGGCAGGCTGGGAAACACAAGTTCCATATGAAGACCACAAGCAGGAAAGCTGTTTGAATGTAGCTCTTCCACTGACTTTAGTGCAACCCCTATGTCAGAACATCCTGACTTTGTTGGTGGAAATTACAGCATTTATTTTCCTGCCTGACTAAACCCAGAACTTTCAGTCTCCAGAGAAGGCAGATTAGTGCATTAAGCTGAAGCAGGTGGGGGGAACCTTCACTTTGCTGGCTGAATTTGCCCTGTGACTTCATTTTTTAGGGTACAGCCTGTGATTAAAATTACTGTGTATGTTATTACTGGATAGCAGAGCATGTTAACGGGTGGTCTGCCAAACGTGTTGGAAAGGCACACTTGGTCCTCAGCAAGGAAATCCTTTCCCACCCCAAACCGAGGGCTAAGCCCTGACTCAAACTGTCTTACAGGGTAACAGGCCCTTCTCCATCTCTCTTCTGACTTGAATTTCACTTTTGTACAAGCTAAGCTTTCTGTGTGACTTAATTTGCATGCAGTGATCCAGCTGAGAGGACTTAGATGTTTTCTCATTCCTCCTGGAAAAGCTGTGCCCAGTACTTTTTAGGATCACATTTGTGTAACGTCAGGAAATCATAGTTATTTTATGAGCTTGCTCATTCTCAATTTTCTCAAACTGAAGAAAATTGAATCTGAAGCTTTTACCAGCCCACATAATACATACCCTTGAAATTATAGAATAACAGAATATCCTGACTTGGAAGGGACTCACAAGCATCATGGAGTCCAGCTCCTGGCTCTGCACAGGACGATCCCAAAAATCACACCATGTGCTTTAGAGCGTTGTCCAAATGCTTCTTGAACTCTGGCAGGCCTGGTGGTCATTGAAGCCACCCAATTATTTTGAATTACAATAATCTGCTGTAGTGAGGAAACATTCCATCTTCATTTTATGAGTAAATATAACATTACCTTAATATAAAAAGATCTATGCTCTTATCAAAGAAAATGGTCAGGTTAGTCTGACATGGACTACTTCAGGGCAAAAAAATTCTATTCTGTCTCATTTACCTTTACATCCTTCATAAACGTTTTTTCTTCAGATTTGCATATAGCAAATCAGATTGAAGGGATGATTGCTCTGATGCTGCTTTCGCCTCCGTTCTTCTAAAATACAGAATTTGCATAACCCTCATTATGAAAAATAGTGTGTAATTTTTAGCTGAACTAGATGCCAAATCTAACAGACTTATGAAAATACTTATTTGTGAGTTCATTAACCAGCTCACCCAGAATTCTGAGAAAGACACTGTCCCTCAATGTCTTGTGGCTCTGCTTCCTCCTTCTTGGTTCTCCCTTTTTTTTTTTTCATGCTTACAAAGCCTTGGTTTATTTGTTCTAATTGCCTTCCCATGTCTAATTTAGCTGACACTTGGCAAGTCTCATTTCCTGGCCTTGAGACACAGTTTACCTCTGGCCATCAGTCTTTGTTTCTTGCACAATCTCTGCTTATACCTGATTTCCCGTTTGTGATGGATCACTACACACTTTGAGCTCCAGCTGCTCCAGGAAAGTTCCTTTCCTTGCTTATTATGCAGTCATGTGGCATGAGGAGTCATAAGGAGCCCAGGGTAAGCTGTCTGCACCAAACCAGGCACCATCCAAAATGCAAACCTGGGGTGGGAATAATAATAGGGTGCTTGCCTTTTTTGGATTTGATTATTTGAATTCTGCCAATTTCCCTGCAAAAAATGTGCAAAAACACACTCAGCCTCAAGGAATGAAAGCATTTGTGTCAAATTTCAGATACTTGCATAGCGGTTGAAAAACATAAGAGAATTATATAACTACAAAAATACAGAAGTGACATATTAAAAGTTGGTGCTGTGATACCAACAGGACTTCTGACTTTGGGATTCAGGACTGGGTTACCTGTTTAAATATGCAACACACCTAATGCTTTAAATGTGCTCAGGTATTTCTCATTCTGTTGTTTACCCCAGAATCACAGTCACTTTTGATTTTGCTTGCTGCTCTTCCTTTTAGCTGCTCTTCCTTGTAGCTGCTCTCCCATTGGGAATGCAGACAAGTCTGGCTCCAGAGACACTATCAAGGGGCCCTAATGGGGCCTCTCAGTAACACATCAATAATGGCATGCTTCCTCCTTGCTCCAAGAGGTGAAAGGATTCTGATTGTTCTCCTCAAGAGGCATGCATTAAAATTACAATATATTTAAGTACAAAGAGGGTACTTTCCTTTCTTCGTTCACTAGAATTGCCAGAGAACCAGGAAAAACACTTAAATTGAAAAACATTTAAATTCCAAAGATAAAGAGATGTAAAAAAGAGCAAATGTTTTCATTAGAAATAGTCTGTTGTGTTTATAGGACTTTTACCAAACTTTTGGTAAAAATAAAACCTCCTTCTTGGCTTTTTTTGTTGTTGCTTTTAATGCTGAGAAATACTGCAATTAATTTGTTACATAACCAATTCCAGGGCCCAACTGTATCCCTGTAGAGACAGAACAATCCATTATGGATGGAGGAAGCATGCCAGAAAAAGCAAGCCTTCGTGAAGGCATTTTGCCTATTTCTGTCATGCTTTCCTGCCGAAGCTTTAAGGAAACAAACTCACTAATACTTCTCCAACATATTTGGCTGACAGCTAGTACATCCCTCCTTGTCCTCAATATTACAGTGTTGCTGATATGCAGGACAGGAGTAAAGTGATCTGTCTGCAGTCATTACTGTGGCTGGCAACACAGATTATTCCATCTCTTTTTTGCTGCGCTGCATTTGCAAGCAAATTGTATCATTCCTATCTACAGAGAACAACACTCTCTCCTGCCTGGCTCTCGTGTGCTTGTGTTGAAGCAGCTATAATTTGGGTTTGGCATCTACACAGCTGAGCTCTGTAATGGGAAACTCAGGGATGTCCATTTGGCTAATGTGTTTTGCAGTTGTATGAAATATCTAGAAAGAACATGAACATTATTTGATAAATAAGGTTTCGTAAAAATTCCAAGAAAGTAATCTGTCACCTACCTGGTCTTCAGGAGGAAATAACCACACTGTGGATAGCTGGGATTGTCAATCCTCATGATTATACTTATTAAGTGGGAAGAAGGCCATTACTGAGACTAGAAGAATGTATTTTTCTTAACTTGATTACTCTTGTTAGCAGAAATCATCAACTTTCCCCACACAACCTCATCTGCTAACCTGTATTCTGGCAAGCCAGGTGAGAAACATCAGTTTCCATCCTACATTCCAAAGGAATATTTCCTTAAAATCCAAAATGCTTATTGTCACACTGGGCTTATAATTAAAATAGGAGTAAACCAGTAAACACCAAATTTTTAGTGACAGTGAAATATACCTCTGGGTAAAGTGCTGGTTTTTTCACTTCTGAAACTAAGTAAACAAAAGATAGCCTCAGCTGCAGGGGCAGAGAATCCCAAATAACTCACTGCTGAGCCTCCAACACACGATTCATGATTTGAGTGCTCTGTGCTGTGATCTCCTCCTACTCCTTCCAGCCTTCTGCAGCAAACTGCATGGTAACGGAAATCATAGAACAATTCCAGTCCGCTGCTAGTGACTAACAACATTTTCATCTCGTCAAAGCGATATAACTTACATGGCTGTGAAGTTTCCAGAAGGAAATTACTACTCACATAACTACAGCTTTGTTAAGATGGCTCACACCAAGAAGAGTGAAGGGCAAGACACAAAATGCAGCATGGGAATACAGCCTTTCAGAGCTCTTCAGCTCCAGACGTGCTCATGAAGGCATGAACACCAGCAAGCTTGGTGGCTACAGGTTTCAGTACCACGTAGGAGGATTTAGGTATAAAATCATCATTAGAAAAATGTGCAAGCAGACATGTCTCAGGAGCAGGTTTTATTCTGGGCACAACAAATGAGGAGCATCCCAGGGCTGAAGGCAGCAGCAGCACCAAAACCCTTCTTGTGTGAGGAAGCGTGGAGCTCTTGCAGGTGTCTGCCTGGTGGAGGGAGCTGAAGTTGCTGGTGTGGGTGGCAAGTACTGCTAGGGAAACCAGGCAGTTTCCACCTTTGCTCCCTAACGACAGAACATTGAATCACCCCCATCCTGCCCTTTGACCTTGGTGACATCCTCACGCCCTTTCTCAAATCCTTCTTCATATGTGGGTTATGCTTGCCCTGTTGCTCCCACAGTTACCTTGAAATACTTGTTAACATGAAGACTTTAACTCTCTTTAACACTGCTTTTAGCATCTTTCTGGCAGGTATCCTCACTGCAATCCTCCTTTTGAAATGAGCAAACCTGAGCAGATATTTTACATCCTGCAAGGATGTTGAATCTATTGCAGTGTCCTTTAAAACCCAATGCATATGCAAATACGTATATAATAATAAATTTTAAAAGCTTAAAAGCACAGTAAAATAGGCCAGAACTATTGTTCAAAAGCAACTTGCAAGAAGCATAAAAATGATAATAAATTCTTTTCCAAATGCATCGAGTGCAGAAAGCAAACCAGGGAATCAGTAGAGTCAATATGTGGTTAAAGTTTAAAGTTACCCTCAGAGAAGATAAGATCATAGGAGAGCATTACAGAGAAGCTGAATAAATATCTTTCTTCTCTAAGAGGGTTAGGGAAGTTCCCATGCACGACCCTTTTGCCTGAACAAGACTGTATTCTCCCAGAAGTTCTAAGTTAATATGGCTCACATTGTGGTGTGTAACCTTTGGCTTAAAAGCAGCATTTTATCTGAGAAGAGAAAGGCAATGATTTTTCTTTAATTGTTCCGAAAGTCAGCAATCTACAGGCGTGGCATCTGGACCAGAGTGAATTAATAAAAGGTGTAATAAAACAATTAGGAGAGGCAATAAAGATAAAGTGTTATGAAGGAGCCAGCATAGTTCTTAGGAGGAGGACTTATGCCTCACAAGTAAATCTGCTGGAGTTCCCTACAGGAGTCACCAGGCATGTGAAAAGGGAGATCAAGCACATACAGCCTATTCAGATTTCTAAAACACCTGCAGTGGAGTTACTTATCAAAGACTTTTCAAGAAATTGACCAGCCATGTCCAAAAAATTTGGGGAAAGATAGGAAAAAGAAGGCAGGATTTAAACAGTTTTCACTGTGAGGAAAGGCATTTTCCTTCCTTGGGAACTGTCATGGCATTAAAGCTGTTCAACACAGTCGTAAACAATTTATTAGAAGTACTATAATGTAAATCATGTTGTGAGAAAGGAGATGAAAAAATGTGCTGATATTGAGTTACTTGGGGTAAGAAAGATAAATGCTGAGGGTGGGGATAGACTTAATGATACTGAGCAGCAGAGCAAGCTGAAATGCAGAGAACATAATTGCAAAAATCTTCTTAACAGCAAATAAAATGGGCCCTGAGCTGGTTATTACCATGGAGGAATGAGAGCTTGGGTTGTAAGAGTTCCAAAAAGCTGGCAGTTCAATAGTAAAACTGCATATGGAACATTAGTGACTTATTAGCAAGAGAACCAAGAACAAATCTGAGAACAGTCTCATGCCATAGTAAGAATCCATCAAGCTTCACAGCCTAGAAAAGGCTGTGTCCCATTGCAAAAAGAGCATAGCCAAATGCCACAAAATGTGGTGATTGCGTGATTAGGCTGTAGATCTTCTTGTCCCAGGATGCTGTGGATGATAGTAGTTCAGCCATGTCTCAAGTGATCCTGAGAAAACCTAAAGTAGGAAAACCTAGCATCAATTTAAAAAATGTAACACTTCTCCCTCCAGAAAGTTCACCCTGTTGAAGGTTTGGGAGAAAAAATGTGCTGGGCTAGATGGACCTTTTATATGACCAATAAAAACATGCTTACATTATCATCCTTTCTTAAATTTTTTATACAAATTGTTTCCTTGTCATTATAGCTCAGCTATTTCTCCATAGTCACTTGGAACTGTAGTTTAGTCTTAGCACCTGAGTCATTGTGTCATATTTCATCAGGCTCAATCCATTGCCTGATACACTCACCATGAATTTTGCTGGGACTTCCTGCAAGACCCACGTGAATCTAGTACAAATAGCAAAAACTTGGCAGAGGTAACACCACTGATTCTTTATTTTTTTTATCCTTTCTCCAGTTCTTAAATAAGAAATATCTGTGGATTTGGTATAACTGAATTATTGTGACACAGCAGTGCTGTCAGGCTGGGAAAGACAGAGCTATGTAGAAAATTGCTGCACCCTTCAGAAAGGTGGTGGAGAGGACAGCTATTTCTCAGAAGGGCATAGACAATGAAAAGGGAGCTGAAAGCTCCTTAGAAACCAAACCTAACAACCAGAAGACCCAAAACAGTCTTGTGATTGTGACCGCTGTGGACATCTGTCCAACAACTGTGCCAAGAATTCAACTAATGAGCTAAGAACAGTTCAGTCCAGAACTGAACAAAGGAGTGCTGTCTCCTTGGGAAAGCTGTCTGGTACCCTGCAGTCTAGCTCTGAAGAGCACACACTCTGTGACACACATAATACAGAGGACTCCAGACCCCAACACCCCATTTTAGATTGAAGAACTTATTCAAAATACAGCATTTTCAAGAGAAGTTTAAACATCAAACTAATTTATCAGTCCTAATGAAAGTACATGAACCTTGAACTGAAAATAAGGAAACAGGAGAGACATGGGTGGCATTGTCTGACTCACCTCTTGACAATTTTACTAATCCATAAATGAACATGAATGTTTACAAGAAACAAAGTTATTAAAACAATAAATTATATCCATGTCCCACATAATCTTAGGGCAGAAATAGATATGGTATTGGATGGATCAATATTAGCAAGCACAAGAGATGCAGTTACAGAACAGAGCTGATGCCAGGACTGTGGGTTGTGAAACACTGAAGTAGGAATATAGGAGGAATTACACCAATCTGATCTCTGAAGTCAGCTCTATTATGATATTTGTCTGCATATCAAGAACAGATAACAATGGTTAGAAAAAATGGTAGCCACAAAGTTAATCACAGTTAATTGAACAGCTGAAAGTCTATAGGAAGACTTTTAGAAAACATGTGGACTACCCAGCCACCAGCAAAACAAGGTACCAAAAGTTTCAGTGCAGCATAAAATTGTCTTTGCCTGTAAGCTCTCGTTCCTACTGTCAAAAATCTGAAGGGCTTGAGCTGTTCTAATCTCCAGTTTGTAAATGGTCAGTGTTTATTTTGTTTCTCTCTCTATTTTTTTTTTTTTTAATATTATGGTTATTTCTGCTCTTGGTGCAATGATAAGGGAGCTCATTTATTTTTCCAAGCCCTATATTTTCCAAAATCAAGCCAACCACATATTTTCAGCGTGACATGAATTTTCCTTTACCTTGCTTTACGTCACCAGCTGCTCTGGAAGTCATTTTCTTACTGTTTGCAAAGCAATTTGAAATCTTCTCATGACAGATAGAATAAATCCAAATAATTATTCAATCCCATTCACAGCTGAATCTTCTTCAGTGCATCAGGGCAGAGTTATCTGGTGACATGTAGAACAGCTGAGAAAAAGAAGGCATTTCTCCTCTGTTTCTGCTCACACAAAACTCACTGATGCTCACAAAATATTGCCAGTGATTTTTCTCCTCCAGGAAAGTGGAGGAAATTTTGCCTTGATCAGAACTGATGTGTTTGCAGAAGTAGAACAACTCTCTGTTTCTGATGTGAACAGACTGGTGCCTGAGAAAGTCTTTGCAATTTCCTCTTTCTGCTTTCGCAAAACATCTCTTCACACTAGGAATAAAGGACAGCAAAACTGAGATGACAGAAGCTCCAATTTTTGAGGGACAATCATATAGTGCTGCAGCTCCTTGCTCACATAATATCAATATGCTTTCTTCACTTCAGGCCATGGTGTACCTTGCTAGCTATGCTAATGCTCTCCTCTCCCTGTCATTGCATAAATTGTGTGAAGAGACTGTAGAGATTTCTGAATGACAGAAAACTGCTGGTACATTCTGCTTTTACAAATAGAGCATCTGAGCCTGCATACACTAAAAATAAACCACTCAAAGGTGTGACCACAGCAGCTACATTTTGACCTGCAGTCTAGAAATGTTACCTAACTAAGCACAACGTTAGGCTCAGAAATAACAATTATTTTAACATATCTGAGTCCTGCATCAAACACAGCAAGTGAGATTCAGCTCCAGATTAATATACAGAAATTCAAATGCCTCTGTGTGAGAGGCTGGGTAATGTTCATTTGTAGCCAGTGGAGTTCTAGGCCTTGATTTTGGCTTTCCTGTTGCACATGTAAATGGCTAATGTTATTTAAGATGTTGCATCAGCATCACCTGCACAGGGAGGGCAGCTGTGACACTGGCCCTGCACCCCAGGAGCAGCAGCCAGGGGCCAGGTGAGGTACCTGCCCAGCCACAACGTGCCCCTGTTGAGGCAAAAGTGTCCCATGCCTGGGCAATTATTTCAAAAGAGCTACTCAGCTTACCCAAACACACCTCCCCATTCTTTATCAAATTACTAGGGTGCACTCCCTAGATTTCCATTGGTTATGAGGGAAGCTTTATTTGCAAATAAGGTATCTCCACTTAGCTTCCTCAATTATGGTGCATTAATCTGACTCCTGCTCAATGGGCTTAATTCAAATACCTAACAATTTGCATTTTTTTGCCATTTGAGATGCCCTAAGGTATCCTGAGCTCTCCCAAGGAGCTGAGAGCTATGAAATAGGAGCTGCACGAGGCACCCATGTCCTTGGAGCTGCAGCTGCAGACATGGCCCCACTGCTCAGAGCACCTCAATGGCACTTGGTACTCACACTGAGGCAGAAGTTCCATGTGTCCACACACTCTCTCTTTATTTTTTCCCCTCTACTACAAATCAGTATACTTGATTTATAAGAGCCATACAAGCTTGGGTTCTGCCACTGTGCTGAAGGTGGGCTGTCTTAGCCATTTCCTCCCCTTCTTTTTGTCTCTGTGGTCTGTGCGAAAAGCTCCTCCTCTGCATCCTCCTCTGCCACAGTGGTCACAGAGACTGCGGTGAATGTCACGTTCTCAGGATCTGGCAGGCTCATGCAAACCCACAGCCCAACCTCAAGGCTTTCTGGACATCAGAGACTTGGTAACCTCCTTGCTGAAGACTTGTTCAGTTTATCATGGGATCAGTCAGTGCATCAGCAGCACCCACAGGCAGCTCACTCCCATGAATATCCTAAACATGGCAAATTCCTTCTCCTCAAACAGGCACTGCTTATCACAAAATGTTTTTCCAGCACAGCTAAAACCCTCCACACAGCTACAGATGGTCTCAGCGAATAATTACTGAGCCCTTGTGCCTTTTGGGTTGCAGGGAGCTCATGTCCTGCTATGTGTGAGTGACCTTTTTTCCAGGAAGCCCTTCCTGAGGGGATTGTTTAGTAGCTGCCAGAGACAGGTTTTCATAACAGGTTGCCACAGGGTGGGCGACTGCCAGCGTATGGCAGGAATATGTTAAAAAAAGAAGCTGGGAGGGAAGTTAAGATAGCAAGTAGAAATTTTAAACACGCATTAAGAACAAAATAAACCCTAGCTGTCATAGCAGGCCCATTAGTCAAAGGAAATTATAAATCTGCCGATAACAATGCAGAAAATGCAGAAGTAGGAAAGAGTTTTAGTTTGTATTTGGAGGAAGGAATATGATATTCCCACATCACATGACGATGATGAACTGTGGTCAAGTTAACAAATAAGTCAGATGATGGTAAAAGGCGCTCTTGGGATAAATACTGTTATATCAACCAACCTGAATTAATTGCACCCAGGAATGGTAAAAAAGCAGACTGTGGAGTACCTCTGGCCTACTGATACTTCTTGATAGGTTTTGGCATTAACAGCATTAAATGCAGGTAGCGAGAAATTCCAAAACATTGGTGTGCCAACATTAAAAACATGCAAACACATTGTGGGGAAATCTGAAACACAACAACAAAAAAGAACTTCAGTTTGTCCACCTCAGGTTAAATAGTGGCAAAACAGATAAAGAATCTAATGAAAGCACAAGTATGTATTCAGTGTTTCAGTCTTGACATCCTGATACAGACGTGGTGGTACAAAATACAAATAACCCCTACAGTGCACAGATTCAGAACTAGCTGAAAGATTTCAACAAGTCCTTAGTGAGGCTCATCGTGGAATGGTATGGAAGTAAAAAGAAAATAACCATGAATAAATTTGCAGGTGACACAAAGATGGAGTCCTAAATAGAGATGAGCCCAAGATATTGATATCAGTGGTATGGACCACTAACATATACAGAGTGGAACAAGCTAGCTAAGGAAGCAAATTGTCCTTCTGGTGATATTAGAAGATTAAGACCAGTTGCCATTCTGGTAACAAGGCCTCAGGTAAGCACAAAATATGCTACACTTCACTAGCATCAATCATCTTTTAAACAAACACAAGTTTTGCTTACACACCTTTCTGACTGAGTGCTGACATTTGCATGAATATTTGCACAGCATTACAGCTAGGATTGAAAAGCCTGAATAACTTCCCTAGAATATGTTTTCTTTTCCTCCCTCCAATTTTTGTTATCCTTTGTGGGGCACTCGATGCCTCAAGAATTTCTGCAAGAATTTCCTTGCATAAATCTAAACCTGTTATCACCTCGCAGGCAGTTTGCTACAAATTGTGAGAGATTTCTCTAAATCAGATTAGGTGTCATGGTAACAAGGCTTTGGCACCAGCACATCCTTTCCACCACCACCAGATCTGAGTCTCCTGCTTCCATCTGGTGAGCAGTCTGCTGTCAGCACAGCCATGCAGCATCCTGACTCCTGGGGAGGGTACGGCACTAGTGGCAAATAAACACCCAAAAGGACACATCTCCTATTTCCTGCCAAGGCATTCTTTCTCCCAGATGGCAGATGGACAGCCTCTTCTTTGGGGACTGTTGTACAGAGTTTCTCCACCACTGCTCCTTTAGGCTTCAGGTTTATTATTTATTATGCTTTTTCATAAAGATTTCAGCTAAGCTGGATATACTTCATTCTTTTCCCCAAATCTTCCTATGCATTTTCATTCCAGTGCTCCATAATCTGTTTCTAAATTGTATTTCATGTTTTTAAAGGACAAACAGAAGTCAAAAGAAGGAGAATTATTCATAAGTATTCATCCTTCTTCAACCCTTACATAATTGATCATAGCTTTGATGAGCAGCATTGCAGATTTTTTCCTCTATGTTTTATATCCATGTGAAGATAACCCACTTAGAAATGTCTTTCTTTAGCCTACTTTATAGTCTGCTTTTTACACTGCTGTCTACACTGCTTAATCTTTCCACTGGAATATATGTTTGCCAACACTGGCAGCTACATTAGAAGCAATACACAAAATACTTTTTAATGTTGGTACTGCAAAATAAAAGCCATCTCTGAGCAGCATTAAGTAATTTTAAAATTAGAAGTCTTTAAGTACACGTGATCTAGATCATCTAGGGTAGGAAATACATACTCTGCCAGTAAATAACATGGGGAAAATTTGGCCCTTTTCACTTCTATATCCTATACAAGAGTCTCCAGGACACACAACAATATGGGTTAACAATGGCACATGCAGGTTAGCATGTAGTGAGGTTGCTATGGAGTGATTTGATGTGCAGCATGAAGAATATATTTACACAGACAATGTGCTACTGTGTAGAAATATCAGAGCTGGCTCCAAAAGCAGTGACTGCACTAGTGTTGCTTTCCATTTGGTCTAATTAGCCCAGATAATACCCAGGCCAAATCAGCTGGCACAGAGCTCTACAACTCTTCACATGGGTTTGTTCCTCAGCTTGCTCTCTGGGAGCCAGCTCTGATTGTGCTGTTTGAAAATCTGTTGTGCCACAAGAGCCTACATTTACTGCTGCACAGCAAGTCCCTGTGAGGTTTATAGAGCGACTACAAACCCTTTTTATTGGAGGGAATGCAGCCTGGAGGCTGCAGGAGGATGGCATGTTTTGTATGCAGTGTCATACAATGAAGTGCATGGAGAATCCCATGGAGAGTCCAATGCAATCCGAGTGTCCAGCTCTTCTTCCCAACTTCTCCTCTCATGAGCATCTATGCAACAAGGTTTTGTATCATCCCAGACACACAAAAAAATACTTGAGCCTGGATTTCCCACAGTGTCACCATGAACTGCCACCACCACTACTGGAACAGAAAACACTGGGAAAAAAAGCTGTCAGATTCATATTGAACATGGAAGAAGCTGTGTCCCAGTAATACTGACTGGTGCCCAAGGACAGGTGTGTTTCAGGACATGTTCCTATTGACTGTCATGAGCAATTAATGTACTCCCAGAGCTGTCAATTTATTCCTTGGAATCACAGCAGTGCTGAGTTTGCCAGTGACAGTATTTCCCTACAATCTGGCATTGGGCAATGCTTTGCCTCAGGCTGATATTTCCAATCTTGCAATATCACCCATACTGTCCCTGAAAGCTGGGAACTGCTTCATAGGAACACCTGAGGTTCAGGTGAGGTTCATCCTCACCTTGCCACATGCCAGAGAGCTTCCTCATTGCCATTAGCCACTGGGACACGCTGCTGCTTCTGCCAACTTCCACAGCACCAGCTTTCAAACTGGCCTGTGCAGTTCCTGTGGACAACAGTCTCTTACCCTCTGGGTATTTCAGACCAGCTAAAAACTTGCTTGAGGTGTTCTGGTGTTGAGGATCACCATTTCTTTAAAATTAAAATTAAGATTAGGAAGCTACTTTGAAACCACCCCTGTCTCCAGAGAGATCAAGTAAACATATATACTTAGGAAACTCAAGCCAGACAACAAAATTTAAAAATGCTGATAAGACATAAAACTTGCCTCAGGTTTATGAATTAGCTTCATCCACTGAAATTTAGATTTTGTGTCTATGTGTAACTTAAGAAACAATACAAATATATAAATGGAATCAAAGTTGCTAATTGTTGGCTTCTTTTTCCCTGACACCAGATCAAATGATCGTCTGCAGCCCTGCAACAATAATGAGTAGAGGAAACCAATTCCCCAGATTTGCCTTTGAGGGGCTTTGCAAGAACTCACTGTGTGCAGAGATCTTTGGTTTCATCCAGAAGAGAACATCACAAATAAAGCACAAAGAAGTATTTCTATCAAGAAGAAATCAGCCTCTGGATAATTTTAAAGTTTTCTGTCTGTTGAAAATGCCACAGAACAAGATGGAGGACATCAAGGTCAGGACATACCCTCACTTCTGAGATGAGCAATTGTAAATCTGTGTTTTCTTATAGGATGGGAGATAACATGGCTGCTATACCAAGAAAAATGCATGTCCCCTGCATGGAAGCATCTGCCTTGACTATTAAATTAGAAACTATTAAATCCTTCTCTCAGCACTACCTTTCCTGTCCATTGCAACTGTCAGTGAAATGGCAGGGAGCTGCCACCCTGACCCATGTGTGCTGTCTGGTGACAGTAGCGTGCTGAGGTGTGACACAGCCAGCTCACATCCTGCAGAGCTGGAACCCAGCTGGAACCAAGACCCCTTGAGAATGCAAACACAGAAAATCTGAGTAAAAGTGTGAAGAAAAGCAGTAGGAGAGAATCCAAAACTAAATGTTGGTGTCTAGGCATGACTAATCCAGCTGGTGACCAGGTATGAGACATATTTACAGGATGTTAATACACATATATTGACCACACAATGTTGGTGTCCAAATTTACCAGACTGCATGATATTACCATACCAGACTGCATAATAATTCTGATATTACCAGAATTATGATCTCGAGATAGGGGAAATTTATTCAGTCTACTGTCAAATTATCTGAAAGAAAAAGACATTGGGAAATGCTTTAAACAGAGTTAGAAGTGAGGGAAAAAATGTGAAGGGGTCTGGGGACAAACTGATCTTTGTAGTAGCTTTAGAGACTGAATTGTCCTGAACTCTTTACAAATGATCCTGTGAAGTTATGCTTCAACAACATAATCTGGGCACTATTTCAATATGTGCTCTGTGGGCAGAGACTTGGGTGTGCAGACTGTCAGTCCAAGGCTTTTCAGAAGGCATTGCTATCATTACAAAAAATATGTTAAGGGGAAAAATCCCACCTTCATAAAACTCCCTCACACAAAAGAATGACAGGAAAACCTAGCTAAAAGCACACCTCATAAAATTATTTACAGTAACTGAGGCTGAGGTCAGGGGAGTTATTCCACACTTCCACCATCGCAGCTGTGATAGGAGTTCAGCCTTCAGTCTTTGGAGAGTTGAAACACTATCTTGTTTCAAAGGGAAATCACAGAAACTCAAGCTGTAGGGTTTCATATCTTGATGCAGATAGAAAGGCCAAGCAAAACAAACATCAGAACAGTTCTTGAGAGTCAGCAGAAGCTACACGATATCCTTCCCTTATTAATTCATGTTTATTTTAACTGTCTTTCCTCCTGACTTTTTTCCCTAGACAAAAATGCTTATAACCAGAGACTCAGAACAGCACCTTTTATTCTTACTTCTGTTTCAGTTCCAGTTATGGCCAGTAATAATCCCTGATCATTTGGTGGTCTTGAACTGCTTCCCAGAGAAAACACATAAGTCTTCAAAATGGAAAGTCCTGGTTGAAGAACCTTTTCCTAGTATCCAACCTAAATCTCCCCTGACACAACTTCATGCCATTCTCTCAGGTTGTGTCACAGGTCACTAAAGAGATCAGTGTCTGCCCCTCCTCTTCCTCTCATGAAGAAGTTGTAACTGCAATGAGGTCTCCCCTCAGTTTCTTCTTCTCCAGGCTGAACAGAACGAGTGCCCTCAGCTACGCCTCACACAGCTGCCCCTCAAGGAGCTTCACCATCTTTGTTGTCCTCCTTTGGACACTCTCTAATGGTTTCATGTCTTTCTTATACTGCAGTGACCAAAAGTGCACACAATATTCAAGGCGAGGCTGCACGGATTCTGTGTGTCTGCAGGCAGACAAATAGCCATAGAAGAGCACACACACACACACAAGTGTAGATGAAAGACAACAAAAACAGTCCCACAGCCATACACAGGGAAATGCAATGGGACTGACAGTGGGAAACCCAGACAGAGGGGTCTGAGAGGCTTTAGGGGCAGTGCTGGTAGCAGCAGTCAGCCACTCACCCCAACAGGAGCCTCAGCCTCCTGCCAGAAACAGCTGGAGATCACTCCATGCAAGGGCAAAAAACCCCATGCCAGAGAGATTCCTGCCAAGGGGCTGTGGAGCAGTGTGGCATCATGGTGCAGGACAGAACTGCTGCAAACAGGGCAAGTCATATGGGGAGAGCAAGATGGGGACAGAAGGGAGGGAGATGCAGTGACACAGCAGCTTTGCTGGACCTGGGAGGTAGCACTGGCTACTTCACCCTTCACGCAATGGTAGAAGTGTCCTCATGGGGAATGAATGCAGGTAATAAGGAGATTGTAATTTCACTCCTTAATTTACCATGTACTAACTGACCATCATAAAAGTCCTTCTTGCCATCTGAAAATACATGCCATGCTAAACCACATTTTAAACAAGTGATTCAGTCAAAAGGACTAGATCCTTCTCTGGCATCTTTTATTAAGCACCCAACCTACTCTCTAAAAAATATAAAATGTGGGTGTACAGTGAGTGAGTTTTACTAATATGTTCCATTCAATTGTTATTATGAAAAAGGAAATTATCAACAGCTAAAACACTTTTCATTTGTTTCCCATATCAGTCTTCCTTCTCAAAAGTGACTTGCTCAAATAATCTTCACAGCCCACACACATCCACTTCTCAAAAAAATTAAGAAGCACCAGCCCAGATCTGACTGGTTGGCCTCACTTCTACTATTTGTAGTGACACTTTTTTATTTTTGGACTGCGGCTTTTAAATTTGAAACTAAGAATGGCAGCCGCCCCCAGAGTGCCATTTGCGTGGGGGGAATGTTTAGTACACAAAACTGTCTGTGACCCTCCCTCCTATCACTCACTCCACCTACACCTCTCATCCTCCCAGTCAGTTTTCTGTGAAGATCAGTGAGACACATAAAGCAGAAGCCCAGCTCTTGGTTAGCAGAATTAATATGAGGAAGTTCAGTCAAGCATGTTAGCTTGTGACTCCTTGTTTCACACTGCAAACAACAGGATGATGCTTCACAGCAGTCAGGTCCTGTCCTAGAAATAGGAGTGCAAGTGAACAGTTTATTCATTTCAATAATATTATCTAAATTAAAGGCGTCATACATATATATGGGAATGTCCTGACTAGAGCATATGAATTTTCCACTGAGTTGCCTAGCAGTGCTCAGTGTTAAAAGAATTGTGAGGAAGGCACTACAAAACATCAGATGGAAAATTAAAAAACAACTTCCCCATAAGTGAGATTTCCTTTGCTAGATACTTCTTACACACCTTGAAATAATTGTGTATCTCTTTAAAAAAACCCCTTATGCCATCTAATATCCTGGGATTTGTTTTCAGCATTGTGGACTCTCAGCACTGACTCCTGCTGCACTTTTGGCCTTAGCCAGGTCCCAAGGCACATATGAGCACAGGAATCTGAGAGCACACCTGCTCCACACTGTGTGCCTGTGCACACCATCCCCATGGCTAATCATTTCCATTGCCTCTTTTAGAGCTCTCTTTCTGGCTTGGATTCTTTAGACATGAGTATAGCTACAAAGAACATGCCATCCCTTTGTCTGTGGCACTTTATCTTCCAGTTCTTCATGCAGCCAAGGATTTAGGTGGTTTCTCTGGCTGGTGCTGCAAACTGAGACAGCATGTTCCATAGTCAATACAGGGAAACATTTGGAATTTATTAGTGAGCAATGACAAGGAGCACAGGAACTAATGGAATAAAATAACAGCCTAAATTAATTTTTTCCTTGTTATAACCTGAGCATTTCTTTGCCTCTTGCATAGCCCATTGATCCCAAAGAGATGGATTCCTCCACAGTTCTCCCCAATGCTCAAAATCCTGTTATATGTGAACCATGAGTTTTTGCCATTTTATCTAATGTTTCTTTTCCTAAGCTGTCAGAAAAGAGAAGATTAAAGATCCTGATCAATCTGAGCTTTGCCTAGTGCAACATTGCACCAGGAGGCACGAAGATGATCTTGCCTACTCCTTAATGATCTCCCAGCACACCTGAAATGTGGGAGTGCTCTGCTGGATCCACAGGGAAAGCATCTCCTAACTGACAAGAGACATTAGCTAAGCACCTCAGAAAGTTTCTCCATGAAAGAGGAATCCCAGGATAGCCCTTCTGATCTGGCAGAGAGAAGGAAAGGAGATATTTCAGAAAGAGCTCATTTTTCAAACATGTGTGTTTGATTTTTAGCCATGTCTCTTGTTGATGAGGGATATGGATTACGAGAAGGAACAGAACTGACACATTTCACCCTTGAGAAAAATGCTTCAACTTTACTAATTTTCTAATGAGAGCTTCCATTGTCAGCTCAAAAAAAGTGATATTTTGAAAAAGAGCATCTGAGCCGTGTATCAAAACGCCCACGGTTGTCATACACAAACACTGCACTTTCACATTAAACAGAGCTTTTTCTGGCAGTGGAAATAAGACCCACTTTGTTTCTAAAGTTGTTTGTTTTGAATTTTTGAGATGTAAAGGCTCTCAGCTGGTGTTTCAAGAGTTGGGTTGTCAAGAGGCACCGTTAGGAAATTACAGGGATTTAAGGTTCAGGTTGACAAGGGTTACAGTGCAGGGTTAAGGGAGGCTGTGGAAGGTTTTACCAAGGTGATGGTTGGGTTTGTGCCAATAATCCCTGCCTAATTTTAGGACTTCACCTTACAGAAGTTTTGATGTCAAGATTAATTCAAAGATTTTTGTTGTGAAAAAGCTTAGGCCAGCAGGGGCTGATGAAGAAAGATCAGTACTGGATTGAGAAGAAACCCTTGCCAAATTTAGGGCTGGTGCCAAGAGAAGCATGAATCCAACACCAGTGCAAATCCTTCCTTAGCTTTAACACAGTGAGGCCTTCCAGCCTCATAAAACCCAAAGAGGCCAAAACTGTGATCAAACCTCGCAGCCCTTGCCAGCTCCAGAACTTACTAAAACTCACTGACTTTGCTTGCCTGTGCCCTCTTCCATCACCTAAATCTTACATCCAACTCTCTTCCAACAGACCCAGACACCTTTAGATATTCCCAGATCCAAACCTAATTCAGTCTGGGTGGCAAATTTAACTTCAGGATATGTCTTTATCCCATCCTGAATCATACACAAGCTTGTGATCCAAAAAGCAATTTAAGTTAATAAGAAACTTAATCTTACTGCCGTCCCAAGATCCCAATGTTAAGTGGGGTTGCTATGACACAACAAGCTCAGAAATTATGAGTCTGTCTGTTTCTGGTCATGATCATCAAAAGCCTCTTTTGTGGTGTTTGGTATGCACAACTCTATAAATAAAATTCCCTATGAAACAACCTAGGAATAAAATCTAGATGACAGAATACATCTGTTCCTTTTAATAATTACAAGATTATTTTTTAAATTACTTAGAAAAATACAAAGGTGATGAAGTCCAGGCCTCAAAAACTGGGAAACATAAATAAACATAATTAATTAAATTCATTAAGTACCCACATGCAAGTGCATTATAATTCAGCTTTAAATTGCATGACAGCGTAGTGGTTTTGCTTGTGCTATTGAATACATTTGGTGAATATTCCTCCTCAGTGTAAGGAGAAATGTATCAGGGATAGGCAGTTAATAATGGTATTATTAGTAGGGCTCTTAATTTACCAGCTGAAAAAATTGTAAAATGTCTAGTAAATGGGGAAAATTATTCCACAGAGGAGAAATATAGCCATCCCAATTAAAGAAAATAGAGGACCTGAACATACAAAACACTGTGCTCGCTAAATAATGGTCATCTGACACTTAATATGTGAGACCCAAGCTATAAGTCAAAGGTAACAGCACTACCTGAAATCACAAGCGTGATTTACTGTGAAGATAATTAATTACAACTGGTGAACTTAGATATCATGAAGATGCAAGTACAAGATTGCCTGCAAAGAAATGCATCAATACTGAGCTGGACCTATAAAAAATGTGTTTGCAAGAGGCATATTGAAAGAAATACTGACCAAGTAAACTCTCTCATCTGACAGGGGAAAATAGCACATAAGAAAAGAATTTAAAACCCCCACCCATGTGGCTTTGTGCAGGTATTTTGATATCTTATTTTTTAAAAAAAGAAGACATAAGACTGTTCCAGGAAACATGTAAAGAATATTAAAAGAAATCTAGATGTCACAGTTAGCAACCAGTCACTCAAGCTCAACCAGGAAAAAAAAATCATAACTAAAAATAAAGCATTGAGACTATCTGCATGCTTAAAATAAGACAGGCTCATTTTCTGTGCTGAATTTGGACCTGAATAAGGACTCAGTGGAAATAACAAAATCTGTGGCACATTTTTACACCCTAGTGACATCAGCACATTCGCAGATGGGACGCTTCAGTGCCCAGCACTCGTAGCTTGATGTGCCTCACTTAATCCCTGGGTCCAGGCCAGCACACTCATGAAACCATGAGAACTCTTGGTCACAGTCCTTTCCAAAGTAATTTTCTTTGCCAAAAGATCAAACAGGATCTTCAGTCATTCATATGACCATGCCACATCAGTAGTACCTATGAGAAGCAACTATGTCTGATCTAAATAAGATTTAACTTCTCTACCTCATTGTGAGGACAATGAGATGTTCATGGTCCCTACTCTTAAAAGTAGTTGTTGTAAGGTCTAATTAATGTGTGCTATATAATTCTGCTAAGACTGAGAAAATTGCTTAATAAAACTGAATTCCTGACTGGTTTATGACTATGATTTACTCAGGACTTTCATTAAATAATAACAAAAAGCTACACAATGTGTTGGATATTAAGCCAAGCTTTAAGGAAGGACAGGGCATGGAAAGTATAGCATTGAGCATGGACAGTTTGTGAAAAATGTACAGAGGTACAGCTTTCCAGCTGGACCCAGAAACTGGAGCAGATGGGAGTGTATTAGGACTTTTTACTTCCTGTCTATTACAAAGAAAAACAAACTGATTAGTCCATAAATATTAAATCTACCAAGGAGAAAAAAAATTATATGTTTGGTTACTGTGATAAAAAATGTTCTAGACATAGACAGCTTCTTCATCCTTCCAAGTGGCTATAAGGATGAGGGTTGTGTACAGTCCATGGAAAATTCTTTACTATCAACCTCACAGAGGAGGCTCCAGAGCCTCATACACAAAATGCTCTGGCAATTCTGACATGTGAGAGTATCCTCAGGCAAAAAGCAAGTGTTTACTATAGGGAAAAAATGGGTAAATTTTGTCACAGGATGGATGGTGGTGGTGCTTCCCTCCTGCCCCCAAACCACTCTGTGATCTGAGAAATGCTCAGAATCTTGTGTGCTTCCTTCCCCTTAAGGGTGGGTTGTCACCCTAATACACATATTTGGTGGCACTGACTCAAAAAACTGGAAATAACTTTCAGCAGCAATCCCACCCTAATATGTTCAAACAGGAGGTTCTTGAACTCAATGCACTCAGTGCAGTGTTTCACAATGCACTGGGTTGACTTTTAATTGAAAAACCAGCCTGGATAACAAGCAAATCCTTTAATTCTTTAATAGCTGCAATAGTAATAGTATAGTGAACCCCAAAGAACCTAATTTTTAAACTCAGACATAATTATTCTAGATGCTGTACAATGAAAAATATTGGTTCTTGAGTCGGAGAGCTCATGTGCAAGTGCAATGTGAAACACACAAGGATAAAGAAAGGAAATATGAGAAAATTAATAGGTAATTGGTGTGACAGCATCAGCAGGCCAGCATATGGACTGGTCTGCGTCTGGGGGGAGGCAGCACAGGAAAGGAATGTTAATGACAAACAAGCAGCAAGATGATGATGAATCTTGGTAAGTAATTACAAGATGGAAAAAGGGGAGACCAGACAAAAGCCACTCAGAAATCTAATGAGAAGGCAAAGGAGGCATCACAGGTCACTTGAAAGCAAGATTCAGTTACTAATTTTTCCCTGCCTTGAACTTGTGTGACTTCAGACAAAGCACACTGGTCAGGATTTCCAGAGGTAGCTTCAGCAACTCATTCCTTAGATGTGTAATCCGAGGTCCTTTAGAAGCACCTGACTTTCAGGGAGCACATAACTCACCTGCTTTGGAAAATCAGCTCTGTGGCTTATGTTGGACACCAACAAACTCAGCTGTTCACCCCAAAATCTCAAGTCACTTCTGATATTCTTGGCTCCATATTCTTATCCCTTCAAAGGAAACAAAAATACTTACCTGAGTTGACTGTCTGACTAGTTACCAAATTCATGTGTGATGGATGAAAGGCTACCAAAAAGCAAATTATTATAAATGTGAATATATTCTGGCTGCCAAAGGCTGGTGTACACCTCAGAACAGTTGCACTGGGAAAGGTAAGGAATGCATGGTAAGGCTACACAACGCATATGGATGGATAGGAAAATAAGGTCAATGACAGCTCGAATATTAAGGACAAATGAAAGCGAGCCCAAAGATTACATATATTAAACTTCCTAGCTATATCTGAGATTTTGAATCTGTTTATTTCATAAAATAAAACATATTATATCTCAGGGAATCAGAGAACAATAGAACTGCAATTTTCCAATCACATCAGGATGCCAATACAGGTGAGAGAAGATTCACGTTTTATAGATTGCTCTCTTCTAGGGAGTCAGTGCCACGTGAATGTCAAAGAAACTTCCTTCTAAGCTGTTTCTCCATCCTGCTTTTAAATTAAGCACTAGAGAAGATTGCTGCACATTAGTTATGTTTCTCATATGAGTAATAAAGAAATAATTATACAAATTTACAACATTACCAAAGCAATCGAAGCTAAATTATAAGGGAAGTCTATTTTATTAATGACTATGACTCAGAACAATTCCATAATCTCTTCTGCTTACAAAGTCCAACAGCTGAGCACCCTGTAGCCTGCTCTCATGATACATGGAGGAATGTGTTCAGCTCTGGGGCCCCCAAAATAAGAAGTACAGAGCCTATAGCTGTTGACAGTTCGGCCATGGAGCTCTATGTGGTGGAGCACATCCAGAGGAGGCCACGGAGATGTTCTGAGGGCTGGAGCACATCTCCCATGGAGACAGGCTGAGACAGCTAGGGGTGTTCAGCCTGGAGAAGAGAAGGCTTGGGGGAAACCTTGCAGCACCTTCCAGGACCTAAAGGGGACCTATAAGAGAGAGACTTTTGACAAGGACATGTAGTGACAGGACAAGGGGCAATGACTTTACACTGAAATAGGGTAGATTTAGATTAAACACAAATTTAGGGGGGAAGTTCTTCACTGTGAGGGTGGTGAGGCACTGGAAGAGGTTGCTCAGAGAAGTTGTGGCTGATCCTTTTCCTGAAGTGCTCAAGGCCCAGTTTGGATGGGACTTTGAGCAACCTGGTCTAGGGGAAGGTGTCCCTGCCCATGGCAGGGGTTTGGATCCAAATGACCCTTAAAATCCCTTCCAACCTGAACCACTGTAAGATTTTATGATCTTTTTACTTAAAAGATGTTATTACTGCCCCACAGGTCTCCTGTGATGTGACTTGGTGCCTTTCATTACAATAACAAGTAACTCTTGGGGCTAGAAAAACTGTTTCACTTTGTTGAACTTCACAGGGTATTTTCCTACAATACTTCACAAGATTTATAAAACATGCATTTTCATTTCAGTGAGCACTTGCACTTCTTTGCTGGTACAGGTTCTAATATTTTTACAAGTGTTGGGGAATGCAGTTTCACAATCAGCAATGCTTGTAGGAAGAGTGGTACAAAGGGGCAAGAAGAACTAAATAGATAATGAACTGTGCTCCATGAACTTGTTGCTCTTCTGTCTCAGGAATTTCCTCAGCTTCCACCTGGGGTGACATTTACTTGAATTGCCTTAAAGAGAGAGAGGAGATGATGCATCAAATAGATGATTGACTCACAGCAACAGTGATTCAGTAAAAGGTCAGCTTTATACCATACATAGGCAACATAAAGGCTTCATCCTACTGTTAATGAAGACATCAAAAGTCCCATGGACTTCAAAGTGCCAGGGAGGAGGTTCTTACTCCAGGATGTTTAGCAATGTCTCATGAGATATCCAGACAACAGCTCACCCACTGAAAGACACCTCTGCCATAATTGTTAATAACATAGACTGCTTATAATGTAATTTTACTGTAAGCCTGTAGCTGTTGACATTTGGGCCATGGAGTTATATGTGCTGGAACATAACAGGAGGTCCAAAAGGCCCTGGTGTTCTGCAGAAGGAACAATAAAATGCCAAAACAATGAAATAATTGTATCTACTCACTCTATTTCATAGCAACACATTTTAAAAAAAGGGACCAAAAGGTTTGGAAAGAACACTGTGTAACATGAATTTTTTATTTCTTTAGCTATTTTTGTCTCTTTCTGATGCTTGTGTAACATATTGCATGAATCTCTGTGCAGATTTTATTTGCATCCCTCAGGCTGAATTGACTTGATCATTATCTACAAGAGGAGACGTCCGTGCAGATTTTTAAGTCTGACTGCAGGGTCTGAAACTGTTAATTAAAATATAGATGAGATAAAGAAAAACACCAGCAATTACATCACCGTCTCTAGGAACGATGGCTTAGTTCTCAGTGCTATGACCTGGGGATTTACTACGTTTTTCAAAGGGTTAGGAAGCACTTAGGATGAAATCAAGATTAGGATAAACCTCTTACCTGTTCTGCCATCATACCAGCGCTTAGAGGGGAAAGTTTCCGTGACTGTGATTGAACCTCTCCGAGGCATCGCTCGACAATTCCCTCGTTTCTAGAGGCAATTGCACCACCTGCAGACTGTGCTCGGAGCTGCCGCGGAGAGGGGACGGACAGGGGATGGAGCTGGGGCCCAGCGAGCTCCTTTAGGCTTCTTGCTTTCCTCCTGTGTCCATTTAGCCACACCGGACACAACTCCCCCCAGTTCTACTCCTTCCCGGATAATAGTTCCCCCATGTTTTTGGGCTTCTCACCCAGTTGTTTCCCAGCCCTTCCCACCTGGTCCCCATCCCACTCCATCCTGTTCATCTGGGATATTATTCATCTGAGATATTATTTCCTTCCTCCTGCCCCTGTTGTCCCCTGCACTTATCCCACCAGGCAGCTGGAGGTGAGGGAAAGCACAGGGTATGAGCAACTCTTCCCCCCGTGCTTTCTTGCACTTTGTCCTTCTCAAGGCCCCAAAAGGGTCAGAACATCCCATTCAGGGAAATGCCACTTATCAGTTTAGCTAATTAAAAAATTAGCATTGTTTGCTGAACCAATAAATAGCAAATTTATTACTGATTAACAGCTGTAAACTGGTGACTGATAATCAGATTTTTAGATTAAATAATTACATTAAATACTCTCAACCTATCAGCTGGGCATGCTCACACTCAGGATAAAGTGTTTCTGTATACAACATGAAAAATCTATTTTCCATTGTAGGACATTGCAAGAGGACATCAAGCCTTGCTTTACACAACTGGCTCCCATATTCCCAAGCCACCTTTGCCTACAGTTTTTATTCACCATTACTGCTTTTATGGAATGCAAATGCTACTCTTTCTTTCCTTTTGGAAAGGTGTCAACCACAAGCTTTACTGGGATCAGGATTATACATTGTGTTTGAGTGTCTGAGGGGAGCTAGCTAAGAGGAACATGTGAACCTGAGTGAAATTTTTCTCCTTTTTCAAGATCTGTCTTTGAGATTTTTTGATGTAGGGAGTAGAATTGTTACCAGACTAATGTGATATCTTCCCTATACACCACAGTTGCTGTCCTATTTGCTCTTGTCCTGGCCAGAGCAGACCTGGCTTTAGTTCCCCTCTTATTCCTCCAGCCCAAGGGTATTTCTTCCAACTTTCCTTTGAGAAGAACTGAGCAATGAGTGACACTTCTTGATTTTCAGTTGATTCCAATGCTTTAAGCACCCACACTTTAAATTGAAAGAAGATCTTTCTATATAAAAGTTCTGGAAGGAAAAGGGAAGATGTGGTCTGACTGCTTCTGTTGTGTCATTAATGTTAAAATAAAACAGGATGAGATGAAACAGTCACCAGCATCTGGACTTGTTGCCTGAGAAACCATTACCAGTTACCAGAAGAAAGGAATTCCTTGGAAACAACAACTTGAGAAGCCAGAAGGAAGTTGCACAACTCTCAGTGGTGAAGGCAGCAGTTCTCATAACACAGCAACAGGCTAAAGACGTGACCTGAGTAATAACAGCTCATCAAGATGTGGCTGAAACCCTTGTTGTTACAGTTCCTGGTGACCAGTCAAGCCCTCCAGGCTGCAGACAGTCGAACCACATGGCTACTAGGAATGCCATCACAGAATATTTTTTCTTTTTATAGCACTAAAAATCCTTAAAAGGGATTAAGAACCCTACGAAGAGGGTAATTACTATTTTCTCTTCTTGGCAAACTAGGAAAATGAGATCTGGAAACTTTAACAGACATATGCAAAATGCTCCGTGTTATAATTAAGAGATCAGAGCTCCTACCTTTGGGATCAGGTTGCTGAATTATTTGATGTTTATATATTATGTAAATTGGATTACTTAAAAAGAAGGTTTAGAATGAGTCTTGACTTCTAAATCTCCCTTCTGGTTCTGTCACTTTTCTGTTTAACAAAATTCAAAAGGCATATGTAAACCAAGCCACACCTGTTTCACACTTGCAGCCTTTAATCTGCTGATGACTAGGAAGCTTGCTGATGCCTACAATGAAAATATTTATCAGCAAATATCACTGCCATTATATATACTTTTATATTTATGCAAAATTATGAACATCAAGAATTGGGAAGTTTACTCAGGAGTGACAAAGCAGAAGGAAATGGGCAAGGGACTTTACAGAGTTTCTCACTCTGTTGAGATATGGTAAATGCAGGAGATGTATTTCTGATTTTGCCTGGAAACAAAGCATATCTTACTCCCTACACCTATTGCACTACAAGATTCAAAGCAACATCACAAAACATTCTGTTCTATGAACAGCAAGAGTTTTGGTTACTACATGTGGGGGAAATGATTTATGCTGCTCTAAACCCCATTACACCCACATGATAACACGGAATTTCTGTTCTCTTTTATTCTTTATAAAGTTTAGTATTGCTGTCTCCATGAAAAATGTCAGACCATGAAAAATATCTGCCCTTTTGTAATTTGGTCTTTCATCTTTATTAGAAGAACAAAATGAATTTTAAGCCAACATATTAAAGACAGCTGTGAGATAAATTGCTGTCAGATGGTTCTAATTCTGAATGCTTGATCCAAAGATCAACAGCTTCTTTACAGACAGGAACTCTGTAGTAGCTCATTTTTTAAAAAATTCACCATGCAATTAATCAGGTTGATGCAGTCTATCAGCACCTGTACATGTTCTCTTTTGATGCAGTGAAAAATGTACAGCCCATACTTCTCACAGTCTAGAGCTCCAGCTTGTTCATGTATCCTGTGACTTGAGAACTTTCAGAAACTCCAGGCTCTGAGCACTTACATCACTGTCAGCCTGGGGAAGATTTGTGAAAGGAAAAGCATTCCTCAGGCAGGCCTAGGAAGTGTTGTGCATCATCAGAGACAAGGAGAAACTTGCTATGACGTGTGACTGGGATCAGCACAGCATGTGGGCTTGCTGCAAATCTGACATGCAGAATCACATTAGCAGATGATGAGAGGAGTCTCAGGATTTTACAGCATTAGCAAATGATTAGTGTAGAAGTAAATATTGGCTAAGGTGGTGTGCCTGTGAACTTTTGACCTCGGGCAGTGTGGCCTTTTAGTTTATCCACAGACAAAGACACACAGAATGACCTGTAAGGAACTGTGTACTCGGGTGATTGCTTCTCACCAGCCTGACACCAAGACAAGGGTAAAGAGACACTGTGTTCTAAGAAGTGGACACCACAAATAACTGCAGCATTTGTGGTAATGACTCCTGTGGCCACAGCCACGGTGGGAAGCATTGTACTGATGATTATGACTCATCAGGAACTGACTTTTTTTTAATGTGAGTTAGCTTGATGATAACGTAAAAGTAAATATTCTGAAGACTGAGAAAGGTGACAAAAAGACTCTTGGTGTAAGGTGTCAACCTCTGGCCGTGATGAGCATTTTAAGGAGGAATTTGAGGTGTTACAGAGAAGGAATTCTTCTTAGCAGAATAAAGCATGAAATATTTTTGGTAATTTTTTTTTCCTGTCCTGTAGGTAATCTGCAATTAAAATGTAAGGACTTAGGGCCTTCCAATATTTGTGGGCTAATTTCTAATTTTCCACTGAAAGAGCCTCTAAATGCAGTTGCATTCCCCTTCTTTTAGGACAAAAGACATGAGCAGCTTTTGGGTGGCACACATATTGGTGGGACAGAAACACCTGGTGCTGCATGCCTTACTCTTGCCAAAAATTCGACTCTGTCTCATTTAGCAGGTTATCAGCATCATTCACCAGGAGAGTATAGCAGGTCATCGCTTCTCAGCAACAATACAGAATTCTGAGTACCTTGTCGTGAGATCTCCACTGCCAAGCAGCATAACCTGTGTCCATGCAGGAGCAGGACTTGAGCTCCTGTCTCTGCCAGAACATGTGGCACAGCTCTCTACCAGGGGAGCGTGGCTGTCCATGAGTACATGTGACTTAAAATCCAAAGCTAGGGATGACACAGGAAAATCCAGTGAAAATGAGCCTTCATCACACAAAATAAAGCCAGCATATAAGCAATAAAAAAAAATGAAAAGGGCTGCAGAAAAGCTGAAATCAGCTGTGGGCTGGGATGCACTGTGGCTGGAGAGTGCTCTCATGTCCATGGTGTGAGAGTGGCTCGAGTGTGGCTACTCGCTGGACACAGCTCTGGTGAGGTCTGGACTCTCCATCCCAGCTGCCTGAGGGCATGGATGGCCATGCTGTGGGTTTGCATGCCCAGAAAAGAATGTGCTGTACTGATATCCACTCCTCTGTGGGTGTTGGCTAAGTCCAAACAGAGCAAAGACTCAAACTTCATCTAAACTGGGGCTTGTGATTTGTAAATCACAGAAGTCAGCCCTGGGGCTGGGGGAGGTATAGTGGTGTAAAACTACCGCCTAAACCAGTGGCAATGGTGGTTAAATTTCAGAAATTGAGATAGCACTGTATCAGGAATAGCATTTTTGCCTCCTTTTGTGACTATCACTTGCTTCCACCCAGGCTATTATCAGTGTACTGGGAAAGCTGTATTTGTGAAGCATTCCTAAGGGAGGCAAGAGGATAATGGGGATTTCAATTACACCTGATCTCAACTACTCACCTGTATCAGCCAACACAATGGTATTCTTAACAGTGAAGCCATTACTGTTCCATTTTTTATTATTTCAGCAAGAATATTTTAAATATTTAGACATAACAGAGCAGGCTACCATCCAAACAAAAAAGGTATCCCTTCTAAAGAGCTAGTAAATTAACGACTCTAATAAAAAAGCTTATTAGAAAATATTATTTGGGATGAACACTAAAGAAGCCCAGGGGATGAGTGGTCCATGTTTGTTTAATGATTTTTACTTTTACATTCCTCGTTGCAGGAGGAGCATCGCCGGGCTCTGTCGCCTGCTCCCGGTCTGTCACTAGAGGGCAACGAAAGCTCCAACACCAGCGGATCACTGCAAAGCCGCTGCTTCCCCGGAACGACTTCTTTTCTCTTTTAGCGTGACTCAGCCCGGACGGTCAGATAATGGTCTCACCCTTAAATCCTGACATTGCGAAATGGGCTCAGCCAGAGCCCCAGGGGAAGAGGCGCTTTGGCAGCGGGAAGCTGTGGGAGCACAGCATCCTCTCCATCTCCAGCTACACCCTCTGTGCACAGAAAATCACCAAACCCTGTTCACCTTGGCTTCCAGCCCCCAGGTGCATCGCCTTAGCCCTCCCCTGAAGCTCTGGCGATGCTGATGCAAAGCAGTGTGGAAAAGCTGGCTGGCACACGACTACATTTTGCTGTAAGGCAACAGGGAAGTGCTATCCCACTGGTAAAGGCCTCTGCTGCTGGGATGTGATACACAGCTGGGAAGGAGTAGCTGGGCTTTGTAAGACCTGGGAAAATGGCATGAATCAGATGTCCCTTTCATTACAAATCCCGTGCACAGACACAGTGCAGCTGCTGACCTGTGACTGCTGTCAAGGCTTGGCTGAGAGGTGGAGTGGCAGGCGGATGTGGGGGTGTGTTTACATCCTGAATCAAAACACTCTGGCAGCCTCACATCCCTCAGGTGCAGCCAGGGCTGCATCTCAGTCTGCAACACACAAAACACGAGGCTGCAGATTTACCTCTTTCTTTCCCTCCTCTTTCCCAGCCACTGTACTGTGGACTTCCTTCCTTCCTTCCTTCCTTCCTTCCTTCCTTCCTTCCTTCCTTCCTTCCTTCCTTCCTTCCTTCCTTCCTTCCTTCCTTCCTTCCTTCCCTCCCTCCCTCCTTCCCTCCCTCCCTCCTTCCCTCCCTCCTTCCCTCCTATCCCCCCTCCTTTCCCCTAGTTCTTGTCTCCTTCCTTCCATCCCACCAAGAAAGTGCCTCCAGGCAAAGCTGACCCATAGATCTCACCTTTGCATTTTGCCAATGAATAAAACCCTAGGAAACAGCAAAATTCTAGCGATTACAACCCCCAGCAAAGAATCACAAGCCAGAAGACTGAAAGGTCACTTATGGATTTAGGCAAGCTCATATTAACAGGGAGGTTTGGTGGAGCCTGCTGTCACCTTCACCTCTCAGCACAGGACCTGCTGTGTGACCTGCCCTCCCCCTCCAGCCACAGCCACTGCTCTTGCCAAGAGAGATAAGCAAATGGTATTCATTTATTACTGAATTATTATAATTTTCTTATGCTGCAGTGAGGTCCCAGGAGAGTGTGGGGCTGGCGAGAAGGAAAGAAAAGATCATTGGTTGGTTATGTAATAAGGCTTTCGATAACAATTAGAGCAGATTAGATTGGAAGCATGGGAAATACTGGTCTTGCCAGTTCTTCTGTGTTGATTTTTCACATGCTTTCTATTTTTTCCAAATGCTCTATTTGCTGCTTTTCCCAAAGTCTCATACTGGGAAGTAAAAATGGGAAAATTATGGGTCCGATCGCTACTTTGTTGTGTGTGTATATATGTATATGTATAGAAATATATATAAATGTGGTAAGATAAGAAAAGGCTGCAGGCAGCCTAGACTTAAATAAGCTACAGCTGTGCCCCTAAACAAGTGAGGTAAACACCTTTAGAGAATGAAGCAGAGAATGAGGACATGTAGGACTAATTAGAAAAGGCACCTGTGGATAGTTTACTGACCAACGCTAATGTAAAAAGGAACACCTGGCATGTATGTGAAGAAAGAGTATAAAAGGGGTACCAGGGGATAATAAATTGCTGATGCCTAAGACCATTTTGTGTGTCAGTGTTTGAGTCCACCATCATCTAAACACATTTATATACATGTTGTGTACACACATGTGAACACACGAAATATATGTATATAAATATATACACACATTTGTTATCTTTACATATGTATGTATACATGATGAAGTATGTGTTTACATGAACTCATAGTTCACAAACTTGGCATTTTTCCCCAGTAATCTTCTGCACAAGTGTGGGAAAAGAACGGAGAATTTGTTATCCAAAAGAGGATTATTGTAGAGCAGTATGCATAGGTAAATTTAATATATGGGCAGTTTAAGTAGAAAAGAAAGTGTAGGAAAAAAATCTGTAAACATACTTTCAATCTTCATTTGCTTTTATTTCCCCTTTTCTTTATTCAGGGTAACTGAAATATAATTTCATCTGTCTAAACAATACCAGCACAAATACCAAGGCTTTATAACGTTGTAACTTTAGCTACAGAAAATATTAATTTTATGTTGTGAATAGCACAAACTGATGTGGATTTATGTAGGAACCCTGCTTGTGACAGGCATGTAGCCCAGCAGGCTGTCCTGGATGTCCCACAGAGGCACAGAGCAGTGAGGAACAACTGAGCATGGCAGATGGACTGCAGAGGTGCCAACAGCAACCACTGGCACTCCCAGCATGTGGGAAGAAGCAGAATTACCCGGGAGGTTTGTCTATTAGCAGGGGTGAGGGATCCCCAAGCCTCTAGAGAGCAAAACACAGCATTTTATAGCTCTTGAGCATGTGGTGGGTGGATCATCAATACCAGCTGAAAGAGCGTGCTGGTTTGGTGGTTCTCCTGGTAGGATTAAACTGTGAGAGTGTAATGCATGGAAAGCTCAATTAGCATTTAGCCACAAACAAGCAAAAGATTGATCTAAAAGGAGTTGTCTGCTCAGGATTTTATGCTTTCGTTCTCCACATTTTGTCAGTTTATTTTTGAAGGAATTTCTGCCTTTCACCTACTGAGTCATGTGGATGAGGTGGTATTTTTGTGTGAGGATGCTGCCCAGGGTCCCTTTGAGCCACAGAGGAACCAGTGCATATGTAAAGGTGAAGAGATCAAGCTGCTGTTGAGAAGAAGGTCCAAAATAGCTGTGCTCTTCCTGGGGATGCAGTTCTCCCTAAAAGCAGAAGTTAATAAACTGAGTCCACTGAATACAGACACCTGACAACCTGGACAAAGACTAAAACTTCTCTACAGATCAGGAAGGAAATGAGTGATATAAGGTATCCAGGTTTTCAACACTGAAGAACAGGAAAATTCTGTGAAAAGTGAATAGAAGAGTAAAATTTTCCACTGTTTCCCTCTGCTACCATCCATTTCCATGACACCAAACTAGGAAAGCAACAAAACTGCTAAAAATATGGAAAAGATCTGATATATCTCTTCAGTGTCAATCCTCTTACTGTACAGGACATTTTATTAAAGATATCACAGATGCCATTTAGAAATGAAGATGGCCAGTGATTGCCAGTTTCAAAACACTGCGCCACTAAAGTGTTCAGTGTTGTACTGGAAATGAGAAACAGCAGCTGAGATCCTTTTTAACAGCATCAGTTCTCAGCTTCTTCCATCATCTGTTTGACTTCACAGCAGTCAGATGGACTTTTTTTTTTTCCATTCTTTTTTTAAATAAATCAACACTAAGTCTGAACACACATCAACATGTTTGGTACTATCATAATAATAGAAGGGAAGTGGCTGAGAACTAAAAATGAAAGAGTTCAGGACCGAAACAGAAACCTGAATATTTGTGAGAAAGGACATCAGATTCATGCTGTCAGTGTAAACTCAGATGAATGATAAACTTAGTTTCAATGGCCTTGCCTTGGTAAGTTTAAGTTAGCTGGCTCTGAAGCAGGGGTCAGGCTTATTTGAAGTGACATGAGAAAAAATCTGTGAGAGGAAGAGCTGAATCTCTGGTATCGAATTTGCCTCCTTCTCTAGAACAAAAGCTGGACTTTTTTTCCTCCACTGGCCACAGTAGGCAGCGTTGCTAAAACCACAGCAGCTTTACTGGTAGCACAGAAGGAAACTGAGAGGCAGCGTGTAAACTGCAGAGTACATGATGGGAAAGCGATGACACAGACGAAACTTGTCAAAAAGCACATTGTCCTGCTGGTGTGAAAGCGCTTTTTGGCTCTGCATTTTTTATTCACCTTTATCTTCTTTCTAGAGAAAAGCACACTGCAGTAGCGTGGAAAAATAAGTGATGATGTCAGAGCTGGCTTATGAAGCAGAACTGTGTGTCTTTTCAGTGACCAGGTATTAGATCAGATTTCATTCTGACACACCCCCCCACCCATCCCCCCACCCCCTTAAACTCCTCTATTTGGACTCCCTTTTATATTAATATATACCTCTGTTTTTTCTCTGCTTATATTTTTTGATTGTTCCTTAGTTCCTCTTCATCCAAAGTTTCCTGTCACTGAAAGGGGAATAAGAATATTGACTTATCTCTGTCAACTGTTAGAAAAGCAGATGAAGACTCTAGGCAACATTATTGCTGCTAAGGAATAGCAATTTGCAGTGTAATTTATCTGAGACAGATAAACGTTCTATATTTTTATTAGATGTAAATCAATAATTTGAGGAAATAATAGTGTTTAATAAATATTAAATGACATCTGCAACAGTTTCATGGTAATTGGACCTGTTGTGATGGATGTTTTGCTTTATTCACCATTTTAGAGAGGGCTTTACTAAATACATTTATTAATTTGGTTACAGGGATTCTTCCTTTTTTTTTTTTTTAATTGAATTAGAAAGTTCTTGTGAGAGTGTGGCTTCTAAGATGAGGCAAGTCAATTTATTTGCCTGGGTTGACAAACTTGGTAAACTCACTGCATGCACTTCCTTTTACTTTACTGAAAACCAAATATGTCACAGTCCCCTATTTAGATCATAAAAGAACAGAGAAAAGGAACAATTGGTAATGGGAAAATGTTTACAAATCTTACTGTAAAGTATGATTTGGTCCTCTTCGTATTACAGCTTTCATATGGCTGTATTATGATTCAATAAAGATGGAAATAACTTATGTTTTGAGAAAGATGTCAGTTCAACTCAAATCTATTCATTACCAGAATTTGCTGCTTTCATTTCTTGAAGCACACTGAGAACTTTTCTTCACTGAGAACCACTACAGAAATGCTCCTGTAAATATCAAAATCCTGTTGACTGAAACGAAATAGACCCCATGAGGTTTCTTACTTGTGACTGATTTACTTTGAAGATTTTTCACTTGTCATTTTCCTGCTGACCCCTATAGTCACCTTCCTGTACTAGGTTTGTTTTTCTTGGTTGAGGTTTTTGTTTGTTTGCTTGTTTCGTTTGGGTTTGTTTAATGGAGAAACATAACCAGAAAATGGAACTGAACATGGTGTTACCTTTTTATCTTGGCTTCCAGCCACGTGGTATTAGAACTTTGAGCTATGGTGCTTGAGTAACATGTCAAGAGCATCTGGAGTCCTGATCAGTCAGCAAACAATCTCAGTACTACTTAAATAAAAATTGATAAATAATACATTAACAGGAGGAATGATTTCAGTTTCCATATTCCTATGATGCTGTGACTCACAGGATTTCTGAAGTAAATGGGTACAATCCATAATCTTTTGATAAGAAGACAGTTTCAAATAAGATTAGATAATTATCAGCACATTGAAATACACTGCCTTAGGTCAAATTGCAAGGCACACAAAATAAATCCCACACCCCAAGTTCAACAACAAGGATCCAGAGTAACAAAAAAATTAATTAGTGCTCTCAACAGAGTGAAGGACTCAAGTAAACATAATCTTTCATTTTATAACCTAAATTTCTCCAGTATGTTGTATCAGTTTTTTACTGTATTTGCCAAGGCTGTACAGCATTGGCTCTGTGTGTCTACACATGCACACAAGTGTGAACTAACAATATATAAACAGCTCTTATGTGATATAATTTCTATTTCTGTGCAACATTTTATAATACCAAAACAAAAGTTTTTATTCCAGAATCTTTATATGAAAAGTTTTTCTTTTAAAAGACTTGTGATTAGCTTTCAGCAAAAATCTGTATTTATATGGAAGTAACACACTGAGGCAATGGGATCTTCTGTGCCTTGCATCAACCCCAGTGGGCATGTTAGCCTATGAAAAAAGGTCTCAGATGGACAGAAAGATCCCAAGTTACAGAATCATAGGACTGGCATCATCCTGGCAAAGGAATAAGAAATGGATGCCTCCTCCATGCCCCAAAAAAAAAAAAAACCTGAACCCACAAAAAGGAATGAGAAAAAAGAAAATGCTGAGAAAAATGCTGAAAAAACCCCAGAATGCTGAAAACTAACTGGAAATCATCTCCCCATTCTTTTTAATCTTGCTTTCTGTTTGCTGCTGGTTATGGGAAAGAAGCACAAGGTGTTCCAGCTTTACCAGTGGCATTTTTCTGCAGTCATCAGGTGCATCTGAGTAAGCAGAGCTATTTTTACATCTGCAGCCATCTCACCCAGCAAAGCAAGCGCAGAAATGCAGAGTCATGCACAGCACCCAGGGGAATCACTGCTCTCGGTTTGCAGCGTCATACACAGGGGAAAGGCACACAAACTCTATCCTCCAGATTTTCATGAGTTTGTGACAAAGTCTCAGTTTCAGACTCTGCCCTTACCCATAATAAGATGTTCTCAGAAATTTTCCTATAGTTACACTAACGTGGTTAACTCCAGATTCAGTCAGATGTCTTTGGATGGCAAGAAAATGTCAGAAAGTCCCAAGTACAGCCATGACAGCCACTTTCCTGGCTGACACATCAAGGAATGAACTGGGGACCTCCAGAGAAAGAAACGTGACAGTCCTGATCACTGAGCCATGATCACACAAACTGCAGTGTTACAACTTCTGCTTTTTCTTGTTTGGCACACAGACTTGAGTACTCACAGTGCCTTCTTAAATACATAAAACTAGATACAAAGTTCAGAACTATGCAAACCGAAAGAAATCAAATGCCACATTCTACAGCTCTAACATGCCTCCTTTTCCCAACAGATGTCTAGGAAGCATTGTACTGATTCATTAAATTGCCATTAAATGGCCTGACTGTTGTGTGTAAATCAGCATCATACAAGAAGAGATACTCAACTAAACATTACCACCGCCCAGAGACGAATATTTGAGTGTATCCAAGCAGAGGTGTTCTTCACAGAGGTGTCCTAAGGGGGCCTGGCATCATTTATGCCAGGATCTGCACATGGCAGAATGTCACTGCAAATATTCTGACCTCCCAACATGAGCTCATTGATGTTTGACATCACCTTGTGGAATTTTAAATGGAAACACCCGAAGAGTGACAGTGATAAATGTTGCTGAACCTTTCAGTATGTACAGGCTAACCATTTTCAAGCATATGGCAAAATTTCAACTTTCACTTCTGCCAAGTACACTGCAGCACACAGCCATTAAACAAAGAACAACAGCAGGCACGTGGCAAGTAAAATAACCCAAGCTTTTCTTGAGGAAAATAAAATAGAACTAATGCCATAAGGTCATTTCTGTTATTCTGTGTTTCTAGCAGCAGCTCAGACACAGTGAAAAGCCAGTTCCTTATAGAGATTTGAGGATTTATTCCATTATGAAGTTTGTTTGCCCCTGCACTCAGATCTCTGCTATCCAGCATGTTAATGAGCTCCTGGGTGTCCTTTGGGGATAAAACAACTACATCTCTAAGAGCATAGTTAAGGCATTATTTGCTCAATGGGCAGACAATATGTACAGGACTCGGCTAAGGTTTTCCTTGTCCAGGAGCCTCACTAGCAGCCTTCTAGGAAGGAGGAGAATGATGAAAGGAGGAGTTATATGCCCAAACCCATGTGCCAGGGCATGTGCTATGTGCCTCAGGCTATCAACACAAGAATCTGGAGGACACAAAGCAGTACTTGTGTTATTTTGGATACATTAACAACACCAGAGGGACAGCACGGCAGGCAGGGGCAGCATCCTTATCCACAAAAGCCATGATCCCACAAGAGTCATTCCAGAAGCCAGAGGAGCTCCCTGGGCAGGAAGCAGGGACAGCCAGCAGCTGGATATTTGCTAAAGAAGTCCCTAGTGAGGGAGATGGGGAGCAGGGAGGGAAGGCCAGGGTCAGCAAGGTCCGTGGCCACTGTGCCAGGATCCCAGTGGTGCTTTGGCATGGACCAAAGCTGTTAGTTTGAGCTAAAAGCAGCTGCAGGGCTGCTTGGTCCACCCATCACAGGTTACATAAGTAATGCTGCTTGAAATACAGCAAGTTAAAAGCTCCTTGCATAAAACCTAGGACATGAACCCAAGACTGGCTGTGCATATGTACAGTTTTCAAGCTGGATGCTGAATCACATGGCCTGGCAAGTGGGATAAACTGCCAGCCTGATTCCACAGGCAAAAGATGTGTGAAGGGGGCCTATTCCCAATCACTTTTGTTATGACCCCCATCACTGCAAGCCTCCACAGTGTTGCTGGGTGGTTTTCTCTGCTTCAGTGAAGGATGAAAAATATGGAAAAATAATCTTTTATAACAGTTTGCTGCATGTAGGCAGCAGGATGACTTCTGCATGTTAACCAACTACATCACACTTTGGATCACCACCAGCCAAGAGTACATATTTCATAGAACCATGGGATTGTTTAGGTTGGAAAAGACTAGGATCACTGAGTCCAACTGTTTACCCAGCATTGCCAAGTCCACCACTAAGTCATGTCCCCAAGTGCCACAGCTACATGTCTTTTAAATACCTCCAGGGATGCTGATTTCATCACTGCCCTGGGCAGCCTGTTCCAGTGCTTGATAAACCTTCTGGTGAAGAAATTTCTCCTAGTATCCAGCCTAAGCTTCCCCTGCCACAACTTGCAACAAATACACATGGTGCAGGTATTTCCCTGCTTGTTCCCATACCAGTGGCTACATGCACGTGTCTTCCTATCTTCTGCAAGAATCAAATAACATCATATTACTTTAAAAATAGTGAGGCACATGCCGGGAAAATGAAGGACACGTCTCACAAAAATTTGAAATAAAGAACCAAAATAGCAGACATTTGTTCAAATTACTCAGCATCACCCTTCAGAAGGAACAGTAATAATACACTTTTGCCACTCACCATCATATTGAGCATGCCACACTTTGAGAAAGGTATCACTTCCCCATTCTATCACATCTCATTTAGCTAAACCTGTCTAGTCTACAGACAAGCCATAGGGGCATAGTCACTGCAAGACTGGCCCTGTCAGAGGGCTGGAGAGAATTATGGACATTATCCATTTCCACTCATGGAAAAGCCTGTGTGCACAAGGATAGGCCCTTCTCCATTACCTACCCTCATGGACACCAAAGACTCCAAGCTTCTTTTTAAGACTAAAGCCACAGCATGACTGATATGGACCAAATCAGCGCCAGGCTGACTCCTCTGACAAGACATTGAGCATTTGGGCATTAGTGAAGAGCAGCCCATGAAATTCCTTGGAGCATCAACCAGCTCCATACTGAAAGAGCAGCTCAGGGTTCACAAGCTGCACAAAGATCAGGGACAGCAGCTTTCTGCTCCATGCAAAAGCATCTCTTCTTTCCAACAGGGCACAAGGCTCAAATTGCTTCCCATACAGAGCAGCTAGGAAAGCCCTTTTATCACTGTGGTTCTCTCACAATGCACAGGAAGGTCAGCTTCTCAATTCCATTCGCCTCAGCCTGAGGGAATCAGATCCCTCTTGGGTAGCAATCCCATGTACAGGCTGCTGCAGGCATAACTACACAGTGATCACCCTGGGGATAACAGCACTTTGAATGTCATGTGCTCTGTCAGAGCCACAGAAAAGCCATTGACATGACAGGTATCACAGCTCCCTTGTGGCAAAACCATCCTGTAGTTGTTATGGAGATATGCTGGGAAATTTTAAAGGTGCTGCTCTGGCAGAGACTGGTTCCATTTGGCTTTTATTGCTCTGCAGGAAATGTACTTCTGGGAATTTTGCTGAAGTTGGAGACATTATTAATAAAGATAGGAAAAGGAGAGGCTGGAAAATGTCTTTCAAGTGTGATCTTCTAGTACAGATTGACATTAACCCATGGGTGAACCTGGAAAAGAGACAATTTGCTTTCTGACTATTCTAAACATCATTTTTTTTCTATTAGCAGGAGTCATGAATGAATTCTGATCCTATTATTATCAGACATTACATCTTGAAAATTGCCTATTCTTTTCCAAAGAATAGTTTTCAGTGTTTTTAGCTCAAGAATTTTGTGCTTCTTCATCTCATAATCTTTTGATATGATACACAACTTTGAACAAGCCTCTTGATATCACACTGCTTCAGGTCTCTTCATTCCAAAACAGAGGAAAAAATTCCTTGCCTGCTTTCAGTCTGTTAAATGAAGAGCTGTGTAAATGCTACAAAATATCGGTGTTTTCTCCCACCTCTGTTTGGAGTAACACTTACTGTAATGGGTATGGTTGGGATGTAGATAATTTTAGCAACACCAGCCCGAGCAATGCTGTGTTTTGGATCTGAGATGAAAGCAGTGCTGATAACAGAGCAGTGCTTTAGCTATTGCTGAGCAGTGCTTGCACAGCCTCAAGGCTTTCCCTGCTTCTCTCTCTGCCCATAAGGAGGAGGCTGGGGAGGGCAGGAGGGAGAGGGCACAGCCAGGACAGCTGTCCCCAAATGACAAAAGAGATCTTCTGTGCTGTTGAACATCATGCTCAGCAATAAAACTGGGGGTGGGGGTCAAAACAAGCCATTACTCAGAGGTTGTCTGGCCATGGGGCTGCTGGTGGGAGGTGATGAGTGATGGCTTCGCATCAGTTGTTTGGTTTCTTTTTCTTTTCTCTGTTATTAAACTGTCCTTACCTCAGCACACAAGTTTTCTTGTATTTGCCCTTGTAATTCTCTCCCACACCCTGCTGGGGAGGGGAGTGGATGAGGGGCTGGGGGGTCTCACCTGCCAGCTGGGATCCACACCTCACACTCCTCTTGTAGCCCTGGAAATAAATAATGCCCAAAGCACAGCTTTCTTCTCAACAGCTAATTGATCATTTGGCTACTCTCACTATCACGCAAGTGAACTCCTCCACTCCACTTCCTTTAAGTTTACAAGAAACCTATAATTTTGCCTACAGGAAAGAACCATGAACCAAGATTCGTATTCATTATCTGGCAAATTCATAGCTTTTCTTTCATTCTGAGACACTTCCTGCATAGCTCACAGGAAATAAGAGATGGGGTGATTATGTTTCATGTTTCTAAAGCTGTTGGGTCAGCCAATGGCCACACCATCATGTCAGAAATGTGATTTAAAAAAATACTGCAAGAAGTTGTTTTATCTCAAGGTCACAGTAGTGATTGTGCAAATGTGATATACAGATATAATAGATGCAAAGTTTGTAGGGAGAGACCAGCTAATCTGAGGAAGTAGAGATGATCTCAAAAGGTCTTTGTTCTTTTTCCAGATACAGCAGAGGATCCAACAAAAACACTCATCCTCCCAATCCTCTCTTGTAACAACACCTCTAAGGTTTTTTAAGAGGTGTAATTTCAGTAAATACAAGATTATGACAATATTATTATCTGCTTTCAGAGAAACAGGAATGTTTTCAAAGTTGGTTATGTGAAAACTGACTTCAGTGGAAATCCTTGAAGTTCAAACCCACTGTTTCTGAAATCAGTCCTTTTAAAAGATGATTTTATCTATATATCTGCACACCCTGAAATGTTGCAACTATACTAAATCTGACTTACTAGCTCCCAAATGAGCCAATTTGTAGAGTATTCCAGTGTAGAGAACATTTCTGCTTTTGTTTATGCAAGGCCTAGCACAATTAACTTTCTCACAGCTGACTTCTAAGCATTTCAGTCATAAACAGATAAGTGTGTCCTTAAATGGTCATAATGGGTCATTCTGTTAAACCAGTCTGAAGTAAAAACTTTGAGATTTTCTCTGAAAATTAGGTAAGGATAACAAAATATTGATATGATCTTCATTCCATGGACCAAATACTTAATATTCTGCAGCCTTGATTACCTTTAAGTCATCTAAAGCAATGTCACTATTGTCAGTAGTGGAAGATTCAAACGGCAAAGCAAACTAACCTGTTATAAAAATTTACTCAAAGTCTAGCAGCAAACTCAAGGGAAGAGACAGCAGAAATCAGTGTCAATCAATTCTTAAACTCACTTCATTAGATGGTGGCCTATTTGTTCTGTTAAATATATTAGTGGCTCTCATCAGAAACATTAATGAAAACCATACATCTAGAATCCCCTGTAGTATTTCCTCTATAGCTTAGGGCAAGAAGATAGTACAGATTTTGCCAGCCACCTACCCTAAAATGTACATTAACCCAGCAGTAATCATACCATCTTGCATAAATTTAATATAATTAAATGCAGAAAGCATTTAATTTAGAGCTAAAAAGATTTATTCCTGTAGACACAGGCATATTTCACTATACTATGAGTGTAAGTTCCTGTGGCACTTGGTAGCTCAGACACATTCAGCTATGAAAAGAGCTGCAGTGGCTTTTTTTTCAGGAATTATCACTTCCAAAAATACATTATTTTTTCTTATGGTTTCCCGATTTAATCTTCTAGAATCCATACATACCTGCATGTCCACATTAGACTCATTTATTGTGCTAAGGCTGAGCAGGTACTGGCATGCAGGCTCCTCAGAAATACTATTTTTCATGTTCCATTAATTCTGGTTGAGAGCAGACAGTGTCAAAATGCTTTTCTGCTTCAAGCATGACTATGACTGAGAACGTGCTTACTCTGGCTTATAACAAAAATACATTTGAACAAGAGCTGAAGTTTTCAGCAGTTGGTATCTACATGGCATTAGTTCTTCAGGCTGCAAAAGGCTACATTAATGACTTGAATGTAAAACTCTACTGAAAACTGCTTTTCCGTTTCCTGCCAGGATGATTGATGGATTTTCTGCTTTACAGATGGAGCTCCAGAGGAACACTACTGTGCTTCTTGCCTCTGAGCTGGACATTAATCAGAATTTGGGGAAATGTTGCTATTTCTATGGAAGAAGAGTGAATGCTGGGGTAAGGACACTTCCTTGTTCTAATTACTTAATTCCTCTCAAAACTTCTTCAATATTCTAGTTCTGAAAACTATTTCACCAGCTAGTAGCAAGGACATTCTAAGAAGCATCCAATATTTCTTTTTCCTGATTTAGAATTCTAATAAATAGAATTTCTACTCAACTATGATTTCTTTTGAGGTTCCCAATAGTCTTAGGAAATCACCTTTCTCCATCAACCTTTAGAAGAAACATCTAAAATAAGACATTTAAATCAGAAATTTATCTAAATAAACTCTAGAGGTCTGTTTGTTCCCTAGGCCAGAAAACCTGAAGATTAAAAATGTTTAACAGGTTTTATTCTCATTAGAATGAGTGGTCTGGATCAGAGACATCATGGACACTGCTTTAGAAAGTTTCATTGCACATCAATATATCAAACAAATCTGCAAACAATTAGGTTTTCACCTGCAAACGTTTTGTTTCCAGTCTTGCAAGTGAATGCCAAGTGCTTAGCCATACTAAATAATTTTATTTTTTCCCCTCAGTTTAGTTTTAAAACTGGCTGGCCTTTGAGGAAAGCTGAATAACAGAAACCAGAAAACTCACAGCACTCTATATTAATCAAAGCAGAAAATCCAATTAGTATATATAAAATCCCCCAAAAGTCTGGAATATGGATCATATATTAAGAGTTCGGAGAGTGTTTCCTGCAACACACAAAAAAAAAAAAGCTTGTCTGCAGTATTTCAAATCATCAGATCTAGGGAAAAATGTCCTATGACAACTACAAGCCAACATATCCTACACTGCTCAGCAGGAATAAATAGATGTGCCAAACCCTGAGGTTTTACCCAGTACAAACTCAAAGAAGGAACTTGCTTCTAAGTAGGAGCAGTGACTGAAGTGATCTAAGCCTGTGAGTGTGGAAACAGCCTCTACTTGGTGATCACTTATATTGCACAGAGAGCTTTTTACATTCCTCTAAATAGCATCACAGCTCAAAAATCAGTGATGTCGTGTTAGGACCAAGGAAACTAAAGGACCAAGGAAACTGCCTGAACTTCTTGGATCCAGAGACAGCATCAGCACTGCAATAAATTCCAGTTTGCCAGAACTGGTGCTATTGTGCCATGGGCAAACAGAAGAGAAGCTGCAAAAAGTGAGAATATCCAGGAGAAACTAAAGCAGGGTCTGATTTGGCTGAACATTTAGGAGGGGAAGTAAGCACTGAACTGCAACAAAGATCCAAAGTAAGGTGAACTGCAACAAAGATCCAAAGCACTGAGGAATAACAAGGCCTAACAGAAACCTGTTGCCTCGGTATGGAAACAAACAGATCAAGGGACTTGTGACAGACCCATACAAGTGAATATCCAGCTTATCTACTAACACCCATAAGGATGAGACTGAACCACCTTAGTCCATATAAACGTGAAAGAAACACTTCTTAGGGAAAAATCTTGGGATTGCTATGGATCTGACCAATGTCATGGCTTTGTATGGCACATTCTGGTTATTTCAGCCTTACTGTGATTAAGAATATGGGCCCTGGCACTCTGCTCTCTGCATCAAAACACTTCTGGTTTTGACATCCTCTGGAGTTCAAACCATGCAAAAGAAATACAGGGAAGTATCTTACATTAGAAATAAATAAACCACATTCTATTTCCCCTAGCTAAACTAAATAGTCTCATGTGTGTAAACAGAAAACAAGACTGAAAAAGGAACATTGTGTTCCAAGTCAGAGCCTTAATGCAGAGAGATGGCCACACACATACATCATAGCAATGAGTTCATCCAGTTTTGGGAATTCTGGAAGCCCTTGGGCCAAGCTCTCAGTGAGTTTGTCATTCCAGCAGTAAAACATGTAGAACATTACATCATCAGAACATCCAATAGGGTGATGTATGCAAAGGATGTTTAGTCCTGCCCATGGAAGAAGTGTAAACATGCCTGCAGCTCATAATTACTGTTAATCTATGAGTCACAAAAGCACCAACACTTTAGTTGCTCAGCACAAAAATCAGATTTTTGGATGAACTTAGAGCTCTCAGGCAGGTATTTTATGAAGCAGGGATTATTTCAGATTATTTCATTGCAGGTTATTTTTTCCCTTTTTGCACTGCACAATCTACAGCAAAAGAAATGAGGACTTACTGGGTTTTTTTCAGTCTACAGCAGCCAGAGGATCACTTGCTAATTTCTAATCAGTTCTGTTTAGGTAAATCAGCACAAGGAAGTTCTAACACTTCGTAAATTATGTCACAACTTACCCCCCAGGACAATTAGGGGTGACTTAAGACTGTCGCTGTTGAGCGGCTAGCTGAGGAATGACCCAAGGTCTCAGACAAGGAAAGAGAGAAGAGAGCTTTATTGTTTTGAATTCCATATATATAGAGTTTACAGAGGTGCCCCAGATTGGTCAGCCTGAGACCTCCCCCTAGGCCCAATTGGCCAAGCCCGAACTGACCCAATCCGGAGAAGTTGTTTGCAAAACATCCGAACTTTATCTTGTTTATGAAATATAGCAAAATGTTCCCACGGGAAGGACCTGTGCTAGCCACATAAGACCATGGGGTTAACCACAGCTTGATTGTCTGAACAACATCTGGAGTTCACAAGTAAAAAATACAATTCCTTACAAATTGAGTAGATGTCATTATTTAGAAAATGACAGAACCCCCACTATGTTGTACAGTCTTGCCCACAGAGAATTACTCTCTTAAATACAAAGACCCATATGATTTTCACTAATGTTACAGAAAGAGAACTACTACATTCAGAGGAATTATTCTTATCCCCTCTACAAATAACTCATGCTTAAAAGTGAAATTTTAAATATATCTGCATCTGTGAACCCTTAATTTAATCTAATCTAACTATAGTGTTTATCTTTCTTCCTGGTTTCCCAGGAGCAGCTTCACCTCCTTTTTGTTTCTAAGCAGTATCTAATCACTTTTGCTCAAACACTGTATGACACATCTCACAGATTATAAATTGTGATGTGCACAGAATTACTTATTCAAAACCACTTTGTTAAGAGCTCTTCAGCAAAATCTGAGGTTAAATTTTCCCCACGTTCGTTTAATATCCTGTTAAATCTTATACTGAGAAAAGTTAAACTGAACTTCACTTTATATTTCATGTTGAAACCAGTACAGTAATGGAAATAAATTTTTTTCTTTATATTAAGTTGTGCAGAGCACGTCTGATGTTCATACTGTACTTAATAAGCCCTCATGACTGTCCAAATCCAAAAAAGGACAAGTGTGCCACAGCACAAACCAGCTGCTTTGCCAACAAACTGCATAACAGCACATGAGTGACAATCTAGGAAAAGCCAGGTACTACAAAACACATCTTAAGACGTGACTCATTCTTTGGCACCAGTTCCTTTGACTGAATTCCCAGGAGTTCCTTCGCATTTCAGAACTGACAAAAGCAAACAGTCATCTGAGGGCATTCCCAAGAACATATGGGATCAGTTTCTTACTCAGCACTTACGCAGGTCAAATTTCCCCTAAGGCAGTGGTGATTTCCTGGGGGAATGCTGGCTCCATCCAAGGCACTGTTAATACTAAGTTTTCAGTAATGTGTAATTTTAATATACTGATACAATACTCCAAATATAACTGCATTATAAAGGTTTCTGTTTGGTAACTAACTAAATTCCATGATGGTTGGTCTAAGGATGTCACTGCCCCATCTTCAAACATAGGATGGCTGAGTTTCCTTGTAGTTTGCTGCTTAAATTGGCAGGAAACCAAACATTTTTCCATTACCAGGGCTTCATCACACATTTCTACAAAATATTTTGACAGTCAGAAAAAGCAATCTTGCTCCAAATTTTTCACTTAGCTCTGACTGTAGCCCAATGATGAAAATATAACACGAAGTCTATTTGTTTTTTTCACTTCTCTTTCTAATGTATACAAAAACTATAAAGTACATATATTTTAAAGCAGGACCTTTACTTTCTTCACAGCAAAATCAGCATCTTAAGGTTGTAGAATATAACTCTGTACGAGTAAAAAGTCAAAAATTGTATTCCCTCAACTTCCCCACAGATTTTTCATTGTCCTTAATGATTTGATATTTACAATATTTATTAGATGAAATAGCAAATATGCCAGAGACCTGTACCATAGACAAGTGTTTTAACCTTTTCTGTCACACAGGGTCTTTTATGCAATAAAATTCTATAAAATTCAGTTGTATTTTTAGAAATAGCTAAGGTAACAAACAATTTGAATTTATTACTCCTAATAGTTTGGATAATTCTTTCTAGAATAGTTAAAAAGTGACAAAGTAATGACTTTCCACCTTGAAAAACTTCATTGAATCATAGGCTAATTCAAGTCAGGAAGAACCTCAGTAGGTATTTAGCCCTCACTCCACACTTCCAGTGTTTGATTATCCTTACAGAGAAATAGTTTTCCCTGTCCTTGATTGCAACTTAGGTTGTCTTCATGAAAGGCTGAAATATTCTATCTTATGTTTCATATGCACCACGAGGCTTCTGATTCATCACCAGCGCAACTGACAGTCTCAGCTTTGAAGTTCACCATCTTTTCCTTTCATCATGTTCCCATTCCTGTCAATTCTTCCACACAAATCCTTCATTGCTGTGTCTTTTTACCCTAGGACCTGCTAACACAGGAGGCTGCTCTCTATCACAATGTCTAAAGCCTCTTTTTGCTGCCTCCACCAGTAGCATGCAGTGATTTTCATTTGCTGTATTTTGGGCACTTGGCCCAGAAACATCTCATGTGATTGTGCTGAACCTTGAGCACTAAGGCTGTGTGCACACGTGGAGCTCCATGTTGTACATGTTATGATGCACAAGCATACACCTACACACAATAAATACTATTACAAATAGTAACCAAATGCAACCTGGGCCTTATTTTTGTACTGGTTTAAGGCTTTTTCTTCCCACAGCTGTTCCACAAGAATGGTAATGCGGACATAAATAAACCAATCCAAAATATGCCTTCTCTCAGTTCAGCTTACCATACTCCCCTCTTCCTACGAGAAATACTACACCACCATTACTCTCTCCCAGTGATATTCTTGATTAACAAGTTCTGTCTCTATGCTGCCAATAAAGAAGATCCCCACTGCAGGGGCAGCTGGTGGGCACCAGTTTGTTCAGCATCAAGCAGCTGGTTTTGCTCTCATCATCCCATCCTGAGAGTATAAACACCGGTTGGTGACATGAACTTTGACGACCGGCAGATTTTGGTCTGTTGGAGGTCTAAGGAAGCTCCTTCTCTACACCTTCGCAGGTACGCGGCTTGTGAGGAGGGATGTGCTGCTGTGCCTGGGTCCGGAGCCATCCCCTCACCACCGCTGCGGACACAACACCAGCAGAGAATTCCGGGGCGTTTCTTCGCCTGCTGCTGCCCCGGGGGTCGGGGAGGCGAGAGCTCCATCCCGGGCGCCCCGGAGCCGCTCGGGCAGGCTGAGCGGGGCCAGCGGAGAGCCCCGGGGTGGCAGCCAGCGGGGAAAGTCCCGCTGCGAGCCGGGAATTCCCGCAGCGGCGCCGGGAGGACGCCGAGCTCCGGGGCTTTCGCAACGCGGAGCCAGCGCCGCCCGCCAGCCTCCCCGAGGGACCCTCGCTCCGCCGGGACCCCTTGTCCCCCTCAGAGCCCCCTGCAGCCGCCTCTCCGCATCCCCCGGCTCAGCCGGGACTTCCCCCGTGCCCTCGGAGCCTCCCGCTCGCCCCCAGGTTTCTCCCCCCGCCCCGGTGCCGGTTCTCCCGCTCGCCCCGCCGGGGTTCCCCGGCAGCGCTGCCCCAGGGCCGCATCCCGCGCTGAGGGCGGGGGAAAGCGCTGCCGGCCCGCCCGGGGTTCTCCCCGGGGGCGGAGCGCGGCCCGGCCCGGCCCCGGGCGGAGGGAAAGGCCGCGGCACGGGCGGGTCCTGCGAGCCCTTAAAGGGGAGCGGCCGCCTCTTCCCCTGGCGGGGAAGGAGGAAGAGCGAGCCCACCGTCTCGGCCCTGCTCCGCTCCGGGGTTTATGCACCTGTCCGGGCTCCCGCTCGCCCTGGAGAAGGAAGAGAAGGGACCTGCCCCGGCCATGTGCTCGGTAAGCGAGGCCGGCAGCACAGACCCCTTGGTGACCCGCTTCAGGCAGGTGGAGGAGACGCTGGAGAAGCTGCACCGGGAAAACAAGAGCTTGAAGAACAAAGTGCCGCGGTACAACGCGCTCTGCACCTTGTACCACGAGTCCGCGCAGCAGCTGAAGCACCTCCAGCTGCAGCTGGCCGCCAAGGAGGCGACGATCCGGGAGCTGCGGGGCAGCCTGGCCCGGCAGCGGCAGTCCCCTGAGGCGGGCGGGGATGCGGCGGCGGGCACGGAGCCGGCCCGCTCGCTGGTGGAGAGCCTGCTGGAGCAGCTGGGGCAGGCCCGCGAGCAGCTGAGGGACAGCGAGCGGCTCTCGGCGCGCAGAGTGGAGGCGCTGAGCCAGGTAAAGCGGCGGGGGCTCAGCATCACCGCGCCTCTCCGCGCTGCTCCCTAGAAAGTGAGGGAGTCGAGCGTAGCGGGGCCGGCAGCGGTGGTGCGGGGCGGAGGATGCGGGGATTCTGCCCCCAGAGCGATGGCTGGGCGCTGGGAACAGCGGGGGCGCGCAGGAAGCAGCGCTGCAGCGCGGTGGAGCGAGCGGAGTGGCGGGGCTGAGCGAGGCTCTGAGCCCCGCCGAGCGATGCCGCCGCGTTTGACAGGACTTGCTCCATCCCCGGCTGCCCAAAGCAACTCGCCCGTCTGTACTCAGCAGTAGCTCCCCCTGCGTTCGGTTCGAAAAGGCAAACTATAAAATCCTGAACCAAAAATTCAGCGTGGCGCTATAAATCTTCGTGCAGCTGTTTTCATAAGGAGAAAGAAAAACAGTAAAAAAACCCCAACCTAAATCTGGAATTTCGTATTACTTACTGAAGACAGCACTTACTGCAAATTATTAGCATGAGATGCAACAGTTCTGTTCTCAAAGATAATCAGCTGCCACCAATTTTTCTATTAAGTGTGTTTTGGTTTTGTTTAAAGTGGTCTTAAAAACAGATTTTTGTATTGACATGGATGGTAGCAAATTAATACTTGGATAAGTAATTGACGAGCCTGGATTGTGAGGAAATAGATTAAGGGAAATCAGTATCTTTCTTGACAGAAAAGGACTCAAAAGTGTGTTGTCGTCACTGTCCCTCCCCCCCATCCAGTGGTAGTGTTGTTTTGGTTACTGTCATTAAGACTTTCCCAGGTTCAGTCTGAAATACTCAAAGATGTTTAAAGCATTTATTTCTAGATGAAGCTACATGAAGTAATTTCCAAACTGAGCAGCAGTGCCTAAAACTGAAACAAGTATTTTTGTCATAAGTAATCTCTTGACCTAATGCTTATACAAAACATTTTCCATATATGACACTCGCCCAAAATACATTTTAAAAAGTTAATGTTTGGAAATTTGTTATAAGAGATGATCTCACTGACACTTTGCAGACATATGACAAACCTGTGGTAGCTGAACATATTTTAAAGGCTGATGCTGAATCTCTAAAGGGGAAGTTTAGCATTTAGCATGATGCTAAAGACTTTGAATGTCAGTAATAAGAATAAGTGCTATTTATCTACGTTGGATGTTAATATTTATTTCTTGAAAGAATAAAATGTTGTGCCAAATCAGAATGCTGAAATTATTGGCACTAAATAATAACCAAACAAAAAAGACATTTTTGTGAAGCCACAGGCCAGTGTGCTGGCAAAGAAGAGTGATCCCAGTGATTTACAGCTGTATTAGCACTGCTGAGAACTGGAATGATAGAGCTGAGATTGTAGCTGTTTCATGGTCTGCCCTGGCATCCAGAGATCCTCAATTCCAGAGGAGTGATGCTGCAGGTTTCTCCTGCCAGCATCTGCTACTTCTTGAGGGTGTGGAGCACAACTTGTTTTTAACAAAGTCAGGACTGGTGCCTTTCAGGTGCATGGAACTACAGGTGGTTTGCCCCAGTCACCAAGCAAACTTCTTCTTTCTCAAAACACCTGCAGAGATGTTAATGCAGTGTGGATGATCCCACAGAGCTTCCAATAGGGCAAGGAGATGCAGAAACAAGGTACACAGTTGTTTCCTAGGGGTGTTGCAGACCCCCTCATGTACCTGGGCGTGAGCTGTGGCCAAGATGGAGCCATTGCTGCCACATGGATTTTATTTTCTGCTTGCTTGTCCTTACCTTACCATTCCCATCCTTTCCTAGGTGGGAAAGTTGCTCTGTGTGCTACCTCTGCTTTGTCCTTGTGACAGTGCCAGGCAGTGAATATACTTCACTGCATTTGATGACTTTACAGTTCCTTTTTTTTTTTTTTTTTTGAGGAAAATCTCTATTACCAGGTAATTTAGTGTGCAGGACCTATAAGTATTTTTCAGTCTCCACAGTTATTAAACTACTTTGTTTCTTGGTTTTGTTGCTGTTGTGTAGTCATAAAATCATCCTGAATTTTTGCTGCTTGTTCGTCCATTCTACTGATTAGAAAATGCTTGCATGGCTGCCTGAGCAGTTCTTGATTGATTGATCCATCATTTCCAAGGTCTTGTGATCATACAGAAATGAAATGAATTTAATCTACTTTTTAAGTACTTTGCAATGAGTATAGGAGCAATAAGGAATTACTTCAATATGGAATTCATTCTTTGACATATTTTGGCTTTTGAGTTTACTTTGCTTTTAAATAACTTCCCCTCCCCCTTCTGTTTAGGAAGTGCAGAAGTTGAATCAGCAGCTAGAGGAGAAAAATGGGGAGATACAGCAGATGATAAATCAGCCTCCATATGAAAAGGAGAGAGAAATCTTGAGACTGCAGAAGACCTTGGCAGAGAGGGAGAAGGCTCAGGCCACCAGTGATGTTTTGTGCCGTTCACTCACTGATGAAACTCACCAGCTTCAACGCAAATTAGCATCCACAGCAGAAATGTGCCAACATCTGGCAAAATGTCTAGAAGAGAAGCAAAGAAAAGAGAAGGGGAATTCAGATGACCAGATACCTACGGAAAGATCTAATCAGGTATTCTTACAGCTATTATGTGTCTTTAAAGTCTTATTAGCTTCTGAGGCATTAATTGCAATATGATGGCTGTAACTGGGGAATGGTGAGAAACAGCCCTTTAAATAACTTCATGTAGGATGTTAAGACTACCATGGCAATGGTAAATATTTCTGCATGTCTGAAATTTAGGATGGAGGCAGTTGTCTACCACTTCAACTTAGGCCATCTCATCATCAGAGGCTTTTGTTTTTTTTGGAGAGGAGAAGAACTTGAAAGGTTCTGTCCAACTTCAGCAATTCCACAATTACGGTTCTTCCCTCCATACACAGGAGACAGTGCCTTACACCACCCCTGCTTCTGTGCAGCACTAGATGGTGCTGTGATTTTGAAGCTGATCTCTCCTGATTACTTGTTTTAAGCATCAAAATCACAAAACAAAATAGAGATATTTCAAAGTAGTATTTATATTAAGAACTCTATTACACGTGGTCTTCTCAGATCAGGATTTGGCTTTGCACACATAGTACAGACCTACAGAAGGTTGGTTTGGGGAATATGAGTCAAGGTGTCTTACCTTTTTTTTTTTTTTTTTTGCTCTGGGATTCCCCCTGGCCTCTGAGTGCAAGACAATATTTCTCTTCAGGAGGGATGTTTAAAAAAAATGCTTCATAATAGGACAGTGGCAGAAATGCTGCTGCAGGCACAAGGAAACACCCGGATTTTGGTGTTCTAATGGCTGTTGAGGCTTCAGTTGAAGTTCTCAGCATAGGGTAGAGGTAGATCATTGTTCTGTTGTTCCAGAAGTCCTGATGGCTGAGAGTTATTAGGCAATTCATTAAAACACCATAAGGAAATAACAGTGCTGCCTCTTGTAACAGATCGGAGTATTGAGTGGGGTGCTACAGACAGTTCTCACAAAAAAGAGTCATTCTGTCTTTATGTTCTTACTGCTACGTAGTGGTAATGCTGTTTTTCACATGACCACTCATCTGTGCTGTTGTGATGAACTAGATACGTGTTCACATCTGCTTTGTAAAACATCCCAGAAGTGTCTCCAAAGAAAACTTACTCGCATTAAAGTTACTTGGAAAAAATAGAGGTTGAGTAGATAGAAGAAAAAAGGACTTTTTAAGGCACTTGAAGCGTTTGGCATTATCATATTTAACGTGTAATTGATAGACAGGAAACTTGATTGACTTTGATATATGTAACAAGAAGCTAACCTTGTACAGTGGGGACTTCCCTGTTGAAGAGGAGAAATTTCAGATGCCATTACTAGCTGATTCTAGGGAATTTTGCACAAAAGCGTTCTATATTACTCATGTACACCGGGGCTTTTTAAGCAGATGTCACAACTGTAAAAAAGAGGTATCATTTTAGTCAATTATTTAGCAAGCAGGGTTTTTTCCCCTCAGTAATTTCTTCCTAGTACTGACCAAAATTGACAGTAATAACAAAGCAAGATGAAGGCATATTTATGCCTTTGTTATGTATTCTCCCACTCCAGACAAATAGTTTTCCAAGGAGTTTGTGTCAAGTGTTAAACTCTGTTGTCATCAAGTCTATTTAAAAGCAGTACCAAGGTCATAAAAACCCGAGTACATTTTTGCTTTTCTTAATAATAAAATTTGTAGGCTATACTATTAATATTTAGAAATATATTATATAGGAATAAATAGGCCTAAATGTATGTCATTACACATCACTTAAAAAAAATTACTTCCAGTTTACCAGCATTGCCAAACAGCATCTGAGATTTTTATGTTAAAGTAACACCTAACTTTATCTGAAAATTACAGCTTTTAGACAATGAAACTTCACTTCAAGCTCTTATTTGCAACTTGCAAGAGGAAAACAGGATGTTAAAACAAAAAGTAGCTCATGTGAGTACTTTCATTTTGTTACAGATTAATATTTGATTAAGTATTTTAAATTAGAGTAGATTTGGAATAGATAAGACCTGGTTAATCTAATTAAATGGCAGTTTAATGCAAGACAGTTTTTCTTAGTCCTTTCAACATGGCACATCGTTTTTGTTCTCTTAGCTAAGAACAACTTACTACATGATTTTTAACATACTGGGGTTTTGTTGTTAAAAATACAGCACAGAAGAAAGTTTTCATGTTCCTTCCATGGATCAGTATTCCACCCCAGAAGAGCAGCACGAGGCCCAGGGTGACCACCAACCCCTCCCTTTCCATGTTATTTAATACATCCCTTTGGACTGGGGGATGGCAAGGCTGCCCATGGAGAGTGCACAATCATCTCCTGCTCTCCTGTACAGTGACTTACCCACACTCAGGGGTCGAGTCACCATGTTACATTATCCTTTAGAGGATTTTGGTCCAGCACATATAGACAGCCTATGAAACCTTGGGAATTTTTGTCTTCCTGTTCGTCATGCCTCTCCTGGGTAAACTTTCAGGTGGAAGATTTAAATGCAAAATGGCAGAAGTACGATGCGAGTAGGGATGAGTATGTGAAGAGACTCCACTTGCAGCTGAAGGAGATGAAGTCACAGCTGGAGCAGCACCACAATGGAACATCAGCACAGAGGAATTCTGACCTGATGCACAAGGAGATATTCCGGTTAAACAAGCTACTGGAAGAAAAGATGAATGAGTGCATAAAAACCAAGAGAGAACTAGAAGAGCTGAAGAAGGCTAGTGAAGGAGATAATGAACGCATACAAATGCTGGAGCACCAGGTCATTAAGTTTCTTCTTCCTAAAGATGGGAATTCTTAGTTTATTCCCAGACTAGTGAAGTCCAAGGGGGAAAAATGGATTCATTTTCTGGTCATTTGGCACCTGTCTTTGCCACATTTGGCTATACAGATACTTAACGACACAGATTTAAAGGAAACTCACTGCTTAAAGAACCCCATGCAGTTCTGGTGGCCTTAATACAGAATGTGAAAGATATGTAAAAGAAAAACAAATACCATTCAAGTACAGATATGATAGAGAAGATCATATTGAGATTCTGGGAATAAATAAGAAAGGAATCATGGCCTCAGCTTTTCAATCTAACCTGCCAGTGCTTTAATTCATAAGATATTAACATAATAATTCTTTTTCAGGTCCTGGTTTATAAAGATGATTTCACATCTGAGAGATCAGACAGGGAACGAGCACAGAGTAAAATACAAGAACTTCAGGCAGAAGTTGCATGTTTGCAACACCAGCTAGCAAGAAGACAGGTAAGAAAGCAGCATGCTCCTTTTTTTGATTTAAGCATGTCAGTAGGATTCTGGACTAAAATATACTTTAAAATATATTTTTATAAAGCTTGGTATTTCTAAAACAGTTTCAGCTCAGTGCAGCTATCAAAAACTTAGATTATTTCATAGTCAGTTCTGGTGGAGATTCCCAGTTCCCCCTTTCCAGTCCATTTTCCTTCTACTTTTGGCCCAACATAGTAAGGGTGAATTCTTAGAAGGCAGAGGACAGCTGTGACTCTTTGCATCTTTAAAGTAGCACGCTGGCTGTATTCTGTGTTTTCTACAAACCTTCTTTACAACCATATTAATTCATCAGCAAAAACTGATGAATAAATTATTCACAAGTCCTCTTAAAAATATTTGAGCAATTTTTCAGATAAAGGTGATAAAATATCACCTGTAAAAGAAAATATTTTTACTGCATCTTTTTCAAGAGCTCTCCTTTCTCTTTCTAGGACTCAAGAGACACAAGTAGTCATTTCAGAGTTCACACTGGTAACCAAAATCACTTGTACGTTCAGACGAATGTCGAACATCTACGAGGCAACAGCCCGGGCCAGACAGGCACGAGAAGAACAAACTCACAGTCTGAACAAGCTTCTCCTCCTGGGGACAATGGAAACCTGGGATCTGAAGGCAGGGCACAGGGTGAACTCAGATGCCCTCATTGCATGAGGTTTTTCAGTGATGAACTCAGTGATGAATTCCTCAAGCACGTTGCTGAATGCTGTCAGTGACCACAGGATGTGAGGGGTGTAAGTCAATCACTACTTTTATAAACACGAGACTTGCTCTATGCATATCTCCTACAGTCCTTAAACCAGAGTAATTCAAATGGAGAGCTCTGGGGAATTAGGAAGATGAACAATATCTACCTCTTGCTTGATTTGGCCTTCTCTTGGACTGTATGAAAGTCTTCAAGAGAAAGCAATGTATTTTTCTGAAGAATTATTTTTGACAGCTACAACGAAGGCAAGCATAATGCAAATTCTACTACAAACTAAACTGAAACCTACAGTGGTAGTTTAGCTGCAGAGTGCAGCTTGATTTTATTTGGATCTAATTCTCTACCACAGTCTGATGGCTTATGAAAAAAACTACTGAACTTGAAATTTTCCTCCTCTTCCAAAAAATGTGGGCTGAAGAACAGGAAGGGACATTGGCAGAAGATAGGAAAAATCTTATTGTGTTTTATCTGGATTAAAAGTGAAAGTATTTTCTTGACTCTTGAGGCTGAACTTTCAGACATCTCATCTGAAAATCCTTCTGTTTAACTGAAATCAGAAGAAGTGAAGAAAACGTGAAAGGGCTGGTTATTGACTAAAACTAGCCTGCCTTTTTTGCACAGGAACAAGGTACAGGGATATTTATATTTTCTGTGCCATAGATATCTATATTACAGATTCATAAATGTGTATTTGTGTAATTATTGATTGTATTCCTATTTGAACTAAGGATTATTTTTATAATAAAAGTTATTGTGCAGTTGCTTTACTACATTAGTAAAGGGGTCAAAAAATCTCTTTTAGTGTAAGTATTTAAATGTGAAATAGTCCCAGTACCTATACTAAGGGCTAATTAAATGTCATGGTTTCAGATATGAGTTATTTCATTACTTCAGTGATAACCAGCTTCTCAGACTATTTTCAAATACGTTGAAAAAAATCACTCCTCATCTCTGAGCACAAGATTGACCTTTCAGAGGTACAGGAACACATTTAACCCCCTTTCCAGCCACACACATGTGACTATGCCAATGCTACCTTAAATTTCTTCTTATCCTGTCTGCAGTGGGGAGAACTTCAACAAATAGCAGAGCACTCTTTGGAGAAGTATGAGCAATTAAAGTGTGCAAATCTAAGAATGCCGTGGGTTTTTGCAGCCTTAGCTGCAGATATTTCTCACTGTGTCAGAGCAGGGGTTAAGGATGGGACAGAAAGTAAAGGCTGAGTGCAACCATGACACTTCATAATTGAAGAACACTTACTTTGTGTAACAACACTCCTGTCTTCTGCTTTGTTTTGTTCCCTGTTCCACAGTTGAGGAGCAATGTGGATATTTTTCTGGATATTTCCTTTGTGGGATCCTGTTGCCTCAAAGAAGATGATGGTTTAAGCCACTGTTGTCTTAGGTGGGATATTACCAAAAGCAAGGTCTGGGCCATTGCATGCAGCACTGATTACTCTTAATCTAATCTACAACTGATTGCAGTCTTGTGATTCACTACTAGCTTGTTCTTCCCCACACAACATGCACAAACGTGCAGAAAGTTTTATTTTTCTTTTTTTTTTAATGACCATTTTTGACATTGCCTTTTAAGGTCTTAGAGGTCAGAGGCAGCCCACAGAATATAAGTTGAGAAACATGATTAAACTTCCTGTGGCATAAGGTGATCTTACTTCTTCTGACTGTTCTCATTAGACAAGCCTGGTTTACAGATTTAGTGTGCATCAATATGATAGTGCCAGTAATTGATACAGCAAAATAGATTTTTGTAGTGAATCACACAAGAAGACACTTAAGAAGACAAACACAACAGTAAAGTAAGTTAGGTCTTGGCAGTACGTTTTTAAAATTGCATGGAGGTGACATCTGCTTTAACACACATCAGAAGCTGAAGTCTGCTATAGGTTTCCATTGATGTTAATCCCTGTGGGTATAGTTGGATAGACTGATCTAAATAAGAAATAATAATTTCTAATAGGAAATAGATGCAAGAATTAGATTGGAGAATCTGCAGGACACAGAAATTCATAGTACCTATTCCTGTGGATTTAAATTCTGTGAATTAGTCCCCAGTCAAAGCAGAGGTTAGTTTCACACTAATCCTGGCAAAGGAAAGCATTTCAGTGCTGGGAAACTGGATATACCTACAGCAAGGACAACACTGGACCAACAAAAAAAACCAAAACCAGGACAAGTTACAGATCAAGCACAGATTACTTCTACCATGTAAGTGCAATAAATGAGGACTGGAATTTGACCACCTGTGGTGTAAATCTAGGACAGATCTGCTGGTTTTCTGTACAAAAATACCTCTCTTCAGAGCTGTTTGACTTCAGCTCTACTGATGTTTTGGGGTTTTTTTTTCCCCCAGCTGGTAAAAAGCATAACTCTTTCTGGTTCTGGCTTTACCGAGAAACATTACACCATGAAGAACTACCAGTGTCTTACATGCAAATGTTTGTTTCAGATGATGGGGCATAAACTATTGTTCCTGAGAAAAGTTGTCTGTTATGCAGTGCTTTGACTTTTACACCAAATTCACTGGTAGATCTCTTGATAAAACAGTACAAAATCTTCACCTGCACCCTCCTCACCAGGCACAGCTTATACACCAAGGTATCCACAGCCACTGCCACCACCCCCTACCTTCACAAGTCTTATTCCTCAGCTTGTAGACCAGAATGCATAAAACCTGTCAGCTCATTATCCCAACACTCAAGTCAAAGTGGCTGTGAGTTTCCAGCATTGTTGAACCCTTTAAATTAAGGAAAGCTCCTTCTGTCCTCACACTGGTACTCTCTGCTGGTTGGATGGTTGTCCAAATAGACTGTCTTGCTTGGTTGACTGGTAACAGCAGCCCAGCTCCTTTCCTAAAAGAAAGCAATAAAGGCATAATGAGTAAGAAAGTAACAGCATACAGTGAAAGGAACTTCAGCAGCATAAACTTTGTGAACTTTCATTATCCATTTGTACTACACTTGTTCACTGAAACACTCATCATCTGTAAAACTGCAGAAACATCCTTTGTCAAGAGACTCTTGAAATTATACAGAAAAACTGTGTGACTGTATGGGGTTTGGTTCCTTATCTGCTGTATTGGTAACAAAAGGCATCCAAGAGAAATGAGCCCTGCTTTCAGGCACAGTTAATGCCTGTTTAAGCTTCTGTAGACCTCTCATTCAGGCAAGCACTGCCTGTACTGCAGAGGCAAACCAATACCACAAGGCAGTCAGAGATACCACTGCAGTTCCACAGAGGCTGAGAGCAGGCAGGATAACTGCCTCTTCCTGGACTTGTAGGAATGTGTCTTACCATATTAACAGCTGCCAAGATGGATTTGCCCAATTACCTTCATGATCAGTCCCTTCTCCTAAAATTTCTCCTTTACCAAATGACCATCCCTCAGTTTTGCTCTCCAAACCAACCTGAGTCCAAGCCCAGGGCAACTCAGTTCCCAAGGAGCTGTCTCACCTCACCAGCAATGAGATTTTCAGACTGCGTAATGTCCAGCTGCTGAAAAGCTGGTTCTCATTGCTCCTGGTTCTAATTATAATGCACTTTGCTGGGGATTTTAAAGTCAAGGCTGTTTACTAATAACCATGCTGGTTGCCATGCAGAAGTGGGCCCTTAGCACACAATCACAACAGCAGCTGTAGGCAACACTGACTCACTGCATCTTAGAAAATACAAATGCAAGAAGGCTCAGAAGTTGGTCCCTACCCCAAAAGCCCCAAAAGAGAAAAGATCAACAATAATGCTGTTTCCTGTAGCATGGGCAGTATAGAGCCTAAAATGTTGCTCAAATAACGTGCAACTTCTAAGGCCATGTCTGCTTCCTCCTCCAATAATTTAGGACATCATATCTTTTAAAATAAGTCTTAATTGATGCCTCAAGATTAGGTGCTCACTAATAATAAAACCAACTACAAGAATAAAATTTGTTCAAGAAGCAGATACCTATGCTCTATGCATTTTTTTAAACTTCCATTTCCTGTGGCTTTGCTGCATGTGTATATATAGAAAGCAAGGGAAATTCCAAACAAGATGCCACACCATTATACTCAGAACAGCAGTGCTTCTCATTCTAAAAAAGGGAAGTCTCAAATGCTTTTTCTACAAAATCTATGTGAATTCAAAGTATGCTGTAGTAATGTTTCATAGTACCATGCTCCAGTAGCTATCAGCTGGGGGACAGAGGGTGTTTCAGCTAAAATCATAAGAAATGCCAATGAAACACTAGGTCAGCCCAGTAGGACCTCAGCAGAGCAAAGTGTTGTCAAGTTAAGCACTCCTGCCTTCTTACTCGATGCCTCAAATCCCTCACTAAGGGCAGAGCACAGCCCAGCACCCTCAGTGAAGCATCCCCAGCCTGTCCTGGAGGTCAGGGGTCCAGCAAGGTCAGGTGGGGATTTACAGGGTGCTGCAGGAACAGCTCACACAGGAGGTCCTGGAAGCACCAACCATCCCAACTAGCACAACACTTGTGTCTCCACTCCCACTGCTGCTCAGTGCTTTTTTCCCCTTTCTCATTAGTCCACTTTTTACACTTGCTGGGAAGAAGCTGCTGGTGCAGGAACAGTTCACAATATGTGAAGGATATATGGCATCAATAGCAGCCAACAGCCTCCCTCAGGAGCTTGAGATATTCCATGGCATGTGGGGCTCTGGTATGGAGAGCACTGAATCACAAGGTGTTGAGAGACAGCTGGTTTCAAATGGGGTTTTTTTGGGCCTTCTAGAGGTGTGTACTTAACCACACTCATGCCTCACCACCCTCCCCTGGACCAGCCCTCCAGCACATCTTCTGGAGACCTGGCTAATGGCTGGGCCAGGCAGGGCAGCTGGCTGCTCATATTGACCCCACCTCCTCAGGGTCACAGGAACTCACCTTGTCTGAGGCTTTCACCCCCTCATTTCTGAAAGAGTGGGAGGGAGGAAAGAGCAGAGGACCCTCTTCCCCCATCTTGCAATCAGCAAATCTCCTTGTCAAATCTGTCCTCATATAAAAAGCATTTTAATATTTTTTTTTTAATCACAGGTAGACACCTTGGTTACACACAAATATCACAGGCTTTTTATACAGGAAAGCCACACGTGTTACCAGGCAACTCTTTGGCCAGCACTGGCACACCCCACGCTTGCTGAGCTTCTCGGTTCCTGCTGCAGCCAGACATCCTTCAACCACATCCCAAAATTCCCCTGCACAGCCCAAAATGACACATCTGAATGGAACAGTGAGTTTCTCAGCTCCATGTCCTGCTCCACAACAGTCTGGACTGGGGTGATGCCCGGGGTTAGCTCCTCTGCCAAGACAAGACCCTACACCTTGGGAACAATGCCTTGATGGCACCAAGGCAAGGTGTCAGCCTGTCATCTCCCTCCAGCTGTGCCCCCACAGCCTCCCTGGGCTGTGCCAGCTGCCATTTCAATGAGCCACCTGCCCCCACCACCTGGGCCCGGGCTGGGAGCAGAGCCACAGGCACACAGAACAGCCCTGGGAGCAGCCCTGCTGTAACTGCTCCCACTCACAATGCCCTGTTCCTTTCCTGCCCAGACCAAGGGGGTCTCAGACCATGCCACAACAGGCAGGGTCTCCAGCTCTCTTAGGACTCACAAGTGGGGAGGTGAGAGATGCTCAGATCTCCTTGGACTAAGTGATCCCAGCTCATACATGAAGGAAAAGGGGCAAAGAGAGGAGCTCAGACACCCACGGAAGAATCAGCTCTCATTCTATCATGACCACATCTCAGGGAAGTTCAGGCCTCCAGAGAGGCATGCAAAGGTCCACAGGCATTAGAGGAAAAACATCATGTAGCAAGAGTAAGCGGGACCTGGTAGTATGTGAAGTGACTCATGTACACACAGCTGAGCACAGTCTAACAGAGCATCCCTACTCCTTTTTCCCACCACCTGAGCTTACCCTCAGTGATGCAGATCTAATTTAGTGATTCTCAGCTCCTCTTCTGAGCACCTGCTCCACCCTCTGCAAGGCCTGTTCTTACCTCCCCAGGTGGAAGGACAGAGCTTGTGTCACCCCCAATGACAGATGGGAAGCAGACATTTCTGGAGGAAAAGGGATCTTCCTTTGATCCTGGCTGCTGCCATAAGGGGCCTCTCCATCCTCCACACAAAACACAAAACCAGTTCCTGGGGTGTTCACCGTCAGTTCAATGTCACCCCGAGCCTGTGACCTTGGCCAGCCTAGCTGCCTCTAATCACCTTGGCCCCAAAGGCATCATGCAATTGCCCTTCTTGTTTATTCAAGCACCTCTTCTATTCAAGAGATGGGTGACCATTGAAAGGTATTCCACCTCCAGCAGTAACATCATCACTTTCTCCTGTGGCACCTGGAAGGTTTTACACCGTTTCAAGGCCACTCTTCTTGCAAGAGAGAGCCATTCCAAAATAAACAGGGCACAGGTGGTGCCTGGTGGTCTGCTTGACCCAAGGGGAAGGGCTCTCTCACACCCCAGGAGGTTTATGCTATGTGCAAGCCAGGAATAGAGAGGGTGGCTCTGGAGCACTTGCCACTGAGCAGAGAGGGTCTGGAAGGGGGAATAAGATAGAATTTGTTTGAAAGAAACACCAAGGCAAAGATATGGACTAGACCAGGGAGTTCTAGAGAATATAGTCTGTGGCTGAGACTAGGAACCAATGTGGGGTGCAGGCAGGCTTTCCCCTCCCACACAAGATCCATCCTTTGATAACCAGGTATGGAATCCCCTAAACTCTCAGCACAGTGACAGCTCCTGGGGACGGTGGAAAAAATTGATGAGCACAGCCACCTCGTCAGCCAAAGAATGGGCGACAGCTTGTTTTGTGGACTGTTTTGAGGCTTTGTTTTGTTGCACCTACATGCACCGGTTGCATGGCACCACGCCCCCTCCTTCAAAATGTCACAGTCTTCAGCTCCTAACAATAACCACTGAGGGGGAAAATAGTGTGTGCTGGCCAGGGTAACTCCTGTGCAGTGGGGACTGCTCTAGTCTGGCCTTTCTCCCCGAGTCAGTTTGCACCCACCTTGTCCTAAGTTTCCTCCTGTTAATATCTCCATTGATAGATATTGGGCAAATATTAGTTTTTACCTCTGTGGTTGCCAGGTGACTCTCTCAGAGAAAGTTGACTGGAGCTTTAATCTTCCTGAAATGGCAGCAAGACTGAATAACCACTTCCTCTTAGCACAGCTGAGGAACTTGAAATGTGCAGTTGTTGCAAAAGGGTGTGAGGACACTCTCCCTCCTGCCTCTGCTGTACTCTCTTGCATGCACAATGTCACTTGTTACACACACTGGGCAGTAACAAGGTTGGGAAATACCTGAGCAGTAAAAGCCACTGTGACAGCCTGGAAAGGCAGGTGAGTGCTGCCTTTTAGTCTTCCCTGCAGTCAGCTTGTGCCTGTGTATCCCCAGCAGCTGCAAACAGATCAGGCAGTCACCAAAAATCTACACCTGGACCTCTTTCACAGCCTGGACAGCTGTATGGTTTTGAGCCAAGCCCCAGAAGGATGCCTGCACTACATGTATTTGCGAGTATTTCTGGTTTGCTGCAATAATGTGAAAGCAAGTAGCAAGAACATCTTGCAACAGCTGTTCACAAAACTGATCTCTTAGGCTGCTTCTGTAACCAGAGTGGCACATAATGCTCCCAGCATCCACAGAAAAGAATCCCAGTGTCTATAATAAGAAGCTGGGCTTGTGTACCTCTTCAGCAGTTCTTCTGAATTTTTGAGCAGCTTGTCTACAAGCTGGGGTTCATACTCTGATAAGGCCTAATATTAAAATGGCTCATGTTTGACTGGATATTAAAACTCAAGTTCCAGTCTCCTCTATGCAGCTTTCTATTTAAGGAAGGCAGAGGGCTGTGACTCGTTTAAGCACTGAGAACAACTCAGGAACAACCCTGAAGTGTTTCTATAGATGGTGCTTTGTGCAAACAGTGCAGCTGTTTTGACATTATTCCAATGACACAACCCTGTGATTTCATGAAGAAAGCTCTGAGGTGGGTACATGAAAATCTCAGCCTCAGGTCACCTGTACAAACACTTTGTATGTCACAGGATACAGACTCCATTGAGGCTCTTCTTTCCATAATTTCTACATTATCGAACAGTTTATTCTCCCTTGGTTCTATACCATCTCATTACTTGTCATCCACAACAGGCTGCTGTTCAAAACCTGCCTTAATATATATCAACACATCATTAACACCTATTTCCAAGCAGGCATGGTTTGAATAGTGAAAGTTCAGCTACAAACGAGTTTAGGGAGCACCTGTAGTGGCAATACAACCTGCAATAGCTGTTGAGGTTTCCAATGCACCAAACCAGTAGAACCTGTAGCAACACTGTTGTTTATATTGCAATGACTCCAATTCCTGATGCAATGGGTTGTGAGTCAAGGTGAGTCTGATCTACACAAGAGGCTGATAGTCAAGGCGGGTAAGAAATTCAGACCCTAGGGTAGGCAGATGCTTCACATTTGGAAAGCCAAAATCTCTTCCAAGTAACATCTGCAGACTACAGGTTTGGAAAATACCACTTTGTGTTTGTGTGTCCTGGAGTTTGGGATTTCCAGTCCAGCTCTTCACAAGTGAGAGGTCAAAGAGGGAAAAGGACAATATAAGCACAACAAAAGGCTATAAAAGCTTATGGATTTGGAAGCCAAGACTGACCATAAAGGAAGTGACTTTTAGGAAATAAACTGTAGAATAGCTTTTAAGCATCCATTAAATCAATAATGGAAAATTCTGCATGCATGCAAGAGCACTTCAGAGAAAAGGACAAGGGCATGGAGCCAGTACCTAAAGGAAACACAGAAAGAAATTTACTGGAATTTCTGAATGAAGACAACAGGTCTAGGCATGAATTATTTGCCTAAGCCAAATTTATGACTGTCACAGTCAATGGAAAGTTTTCAAAAACCATAGCATAGTTGAGCTTGGGAAGAAGGTCTGAAGTAAATAAATACCCCATGGAGGTACAGAGAAGACAACTAAAACCTCAGCTGAAACACTAGACAAAGACCCTTATCTCAGGAACCAGTGCTGAACTATCAGAAAAATGGCATACTTAAAGCATACTTGGCTTTAAAAACAAGCACTTCTGGAAGTGTTTATAAGAAAGACAACACAATCCATTGTTGGAGGGGATGGAGGGTGAAAAGGAAGGAAAGAAATCTCCCACTTTATTTTTTCAGACTGTAGAAATTGCTCAATTCAAATGCACAAGCTTCTTTTGGAAACTCAGCTAACAGGCAGCAAGAGAGCCTTGAAAAACTGAGAGGTTGAATGCAGGAACTCATTTTATAGCTGAGGTCCCCTAAATCACAGCAACTTAAAATCCTCATAGAACAGTTTCGCTATACATCAGTACATTAGACTGTCTCTCTTGCCTGGCTGAATGTTGATTAGAGTTATTCCTTCTTTCCTGGCTTCACTGTCCATGACATTTGTATTTATTTTGCAGCTTGTGCAGGTTTTATGGTAAGCCTGGGGTACAGCAGCTGTTTCCATCCTTTTGTTATGTCTGACTCCCTAATGGCTCAGTTGGAGAAGATTTCTAAATCTTTGTGTAGCTGCTCTCCTGTTTTGTGAAGACTGTGACTCTCATCAGACCCTGCACAAAACTACAGCGTGGTATCATGGAAATCCCTCACACATTTTCTCAGTGCTTGGAGCACTCCCTCCTCTGTCTTACAACACTGATGCTCCTCCATTGCTCACGAAGGTGAGGCAACAGTGGCACTGACTACAACCAAGCACTTATTTTGGAAACTCTCCCATGAGTCTGTGAGTGCATCATGAATGTGACCTGCAAGAGGCCCATCCTGAGATGCTGATCTACATCTACTGAAGAACTAGAGCACAACCAAGCACAAAACACGTTGTTTCCTAAGCCAGGACCTGAATTGCTAGTACGTAAAGTGAAGAAAAGGGCATTGACTCACTGCTGGCATGACTGCATTTCTGATCTTAATACAACAGTGAATCTGTATATAAGGACATCAAACATCAGCATGTCCTTCTGAAACTCACTTGTGTGGAAAAAGCTGGCAATTCAGCAAGTGCAGATGCAAAGTTACATTGTTTGAGGACAACGAACTGCACAAATGTGTGACAAGGAATCACTAATGGGCTAATTCCTCAAAAAGGATCAGAGGCTGGATGGAGCCACAGGCTGCTGTAAATCAGCCAGACATGAAAGTGCAGAGATAAAGAGAAGAGCTGTCAGCTGGATGTGAAGAAATCCCTCTGCTCCACTTGGGGTTAACAAAGCGCAGCTGAAGTACCACACTATGCTTTGAAAATTGTACATCAAGAAAAATATGGGGGAAATAATAATAATAATAATAATAATAATAATAATAATAATAATATGGGACTAAGAGCCACAGGACTTCAACAAAATAGTATAAAATATGACAGCAGAGCAGAAGATTGAGGGGAGTCTGGCTACATCCTTGTAGAAGGCAAGAAAACCATGCAGCTTGCCTCCAGTCTTTTCAGTACAGCAAATTTCAGTTGTTTCCCTGATTAGAAAACTCCCTGCAGTGTCCAGTTGGTCCCTAACAAAAGCTTACCCCATTTTCCTGCCACTGTGCTGTGTACTTCCCTCCTACAAGGAGCCTGCTGCAGCTCTCTGTCAGCTGGCAGCCCTGCCCTGCTGTGTGGAAGCATCTCCAGTCCAAGCACAGCCATTCCCAGGGATGGAGCAATCCCTCCCTCCACAGAGAGGACCACACGAGGAGCTGAGGAACATATGCACAAGCAGCTGCCTCCTGCCATCCTCCCCTCCTCAGGCACAGCATGCATCATGCAGTACTTTTGCAGCAAACTGAAGAGAAACGGCACCATGCATCCCCTGCCACGGCTGCTCACTGCATCACCTGCAAAGAATCTCCAAAATCCATGTACATACATGTAGCAAGAGAGTGTATATTTGATTAAATCATGTGTATGTGTGCATCTACATAGGGTGGTAGGGCAGGAACCCTTCCTGCTGCAGGGCAGTGCTCTAAGAGACAGGTTGTTCAGGGATGCCTCTTCCATTCTGTCCTGATGAAGTTTTCCACATACAAATCCTGACAGGGGCTCAGCCGGGTATTTTCAATTCTTTCAAACATCTCATCCTGTTTCCATTGTTTCCTCAGATATTTTTATTTGGAAATTACTTGGTTCTGTGACAGACAGACAAAAGTTTTACATCCCCACTACACTACTCAGGACCAGAGAAATTATAAAAGCCATGATTCTTCCAGCTTCCTAAAGCCTTCAGCACCACAGATCCAAGTGGTGCTCCCATGAAACTGCACATTTAGAAGAAGCTGAAACCCCCTTGCCAGCTCATCAGTTCCTCTTTGTGCCCACCTCCTCCCTTCTCCACCCTTCCAGGCTCAACCTTTCGTTCCTTTTTTCTTGGCTCCTGCACAAGCCTTTCTACTAAGCACCACCACCTTAGGGATGACAGAAATACGGGCTCCCATTGTTGAACTCAGTGATTGTGTCATTTGATCAGTTTATACCTTCCTGCCCCTTGACACAGTGGTAATGGAGTTACCTCAATATATTTAATCTGGGCTTGGCTTTAATCAGCACCAGTGACTAATGCAAAACAATTGGAAACTAGAAAAGGAGAAAAAAAAAGTAAAGTCCCTGTGCCACCCTTCTGTCTGTAGTTAAAAAAAATTCCTGATCCCAGTGAACGAAGCTCCTGGATTTTTAACGCCTGGATCCAATTTCTTAGGCTCCCCTTTCTAGATGTCAGCCTCACAGCAACGGGGCAGTCCTGCTTTAATAAGAGACTCATAGTGCATTAAAGCTCCTAAAACTGTCTTAAAACACAGCTGAGGCTGGAGTGACATCCAAGAAACCTCCACTGACAGGGACTGCTCAGCAGCTCCAACCCAGCAATGATGGGGTTTCACCACCCAAGAGTGAGTGAAATGGGTCAACAAGCAGTGGGATGCAGGCAGGTCAGCAGCAGCAGAGCAAAGGCCAGCTTTGGAGCTTCCCAGTAACCCCAGCTCATCCAGTTTAACGATGCTAAAAGAGTGCTCAGCATTGCTGCAAAAAAGAGCACAGAAAGGCACTTTATTTTATTTATTTATTTATTTATGGACAATGAGATGAGTGGAAGGGCTGATGTGGAAAAAAGGCTGAGGAAGCACTCCTGTCTTTGGCAGAGCTGGTGAGAACTGCAGATTTGATTTCACCTCCTGCTGCCCTGCAAGGTGAAGGTGGCTGTGGGAGCAGGGAGCAGCCAGGGTGCTGCACCCACACTGCTACAGTCATGTCCCAGCTAAGGAGAGGTGCCTCTGCCTTCAAAAGAAGAGGTACTACATACCTGAAACCAGGACATATCTGCCACAGGGCTGTCTCTTCTGATAGAAAAGAGAACACTTGTGAGGGCTGAGAAAAGTAAATTAAAATGGCTGAGGGACAACATAAAAGGCAGAAAACCAAGGAGATTCTGTCTGATAGCAATGAGAGGAATGCCAGGCAAAATCTCCAAGGAAAAGAATAAAAATCAAGTGAAACAGAAGAAAACACGATGAATACTTAACGCTGGCTTTGCATCGCAGCCCAAATACAACATGACTTCACACAGAGACACAGCAGAGGGGCTGGAAGGTAAGAAAGTCCAGCAGAAATGGAAGTTAAACACCAGACTAAGGTCTGATGTAATCTTTGATATTATTTCAGGACAAGGGTGATAGAAAAATGCTATCTTTCACTAGACCAACAACACCTTGGATAGAAATGCAGACTTGAGTCCAGAGAAGAGCAATGGAGCTGGGGAAGGGTCTGGAGCACAAGTCTGATGAGGAGAAGCTGAGGGAGCTGGGGATGTTTAGCCTGGAGAAAAGGGGGCTCAGGGGGCCTTCTCACTCTCTACAACTCCCTGAAAGGAAGTGTAGCCAGGTGGAGGTTGGCCACTTCTCCCAGAGGACAAGAGGACACCATCTTAAGCTGCACCAGGAGACGTTTAGGTTGGACATTAGTGTCGCTGTTGAGTCACTAGCAGAGAAAAAGACCCGGATTCTCAGTGTGGCATAGAAAAGAGAGCTTTATTATTTTGATTCCAACTTATATAGATTTTTCAGAGGTCACCCAGATTGGTCAGTCAGAAACCTCCCCCTAGGCCTGACTGGCCAGGCCTGAACTGTCCAAATCTCGAGACACTGTTTTTAATAACATCCAAACTTTATCTTTGTTTATAAAACACAGGAGAAAATTCTCATGGGAAAGACCTGTGCTAGCCACACATTAGGAGGAATTTCTTCACAGAAAGGATGATTAGGCATTGGAATGGGCATGGAGGTCATGGAGTCACCATCCCTGGAAGTGTTTAAGGAAAGAATGGATGTGGCACTCAGTGCCATGGCCTAGTTGACATGGTGGTGCTTGCTCATAGGTTGGACTTGATCTCAGAGGTCTTTTCCAACCTACTTGACTCTGTGGTTCTGTGAAAAACAGCTATTCCTCCACCTCAGTTTGGTCTGAAAGAGTATTTTATCCTTCTTCACACAATAAATGCAGCCTGTGCCATCTCTCCAGGACAGCAGAATTGGCCTTACTTGTGGTAAGGCTGAAAAATTACATAAATTTTCTTTCCCATTTTTCCAAAAAGAAAAAGATCAACTGTTTTGGAGTAAGACTAGTGCTTTAGAACATCTTAAGTTTATTAAAAAATTCATTAAAAGCTTCAACAATATCACTGCAGTAATTTTGTTATATCACCTCCCAAAGCTTTCCTGAACAGCTACATTTCTTAGCATATATGTGGGCTTCCCAGTACACTTGAAAAGAGACCTGGTGCTTAAAGTTTTCATAGGATCAATGATATCAGCGCGTATCATTGACCTTAAAACTTCTTTTTGCTTTAAAAGTAGTTCAAACTAGTAAAGCCAATGACAAAACTCCTCAGTTGCTGCAAAAATCACAGCACTTTCCATCCCTTAAGTGTAATTTTGGGAAGGCTTTTGTAATCAAATTCCTTGCATGCAGCACAGATTGGACTGCCAGGATCAGCTTCCTGTTTTCTTTCAGCTCCTCTTCTTATAATCCAAAGCATTTTGCTTTTGTAATCCTGGGAATTATTGATATTCTGAAGTACAACTCGGGTGTTTTCCTCTGGAATCAGGAAAGAAACAAAAACAATTTTAGAGAAGATTTTCCTTTCTGTTTCTTAGAATTGTGTCATTTGGGATGGGAGAGAGGGAAGGAAGGAAAACAGTCATGGAACTTGGAGAGGACCAGTGACTATACCTTACAACAATATAAACCCATCCTCTCCCTTTCTGGCAAGTCAGCTTTGGTAAAAATCACAGATCTGTGTCTTAACTGATATGTCCTGGCACTCCACTCCAAACACAGCCCGAGCTGCTGCTTACAGGCAGAGTATCTCTTGTGAGTCACTTGGGAAACATTAAGTCCTCAGCCATATCCATGTTCTAAGCTTCCTGGACAAACCAGGGCAGGGATCAGGTGCCAGTACAAAGACAGAAGAAGCTGGGAATTCTTAGTTCCCATTAATCCCCAGAGCAACCAATGACATTGTGCTAATTTATAAATCCATTTCTCATCACCCTTGAACAGCTTGGGTTGCCTTCTAATAAAATAAATAAAGACAACATACAAAACACAGAGAAAGGGAACCAAATAAAGAGATACAGAAAGGCTTTCACCTAACTAAAGATTAAATAAGCTCAATCTTCTTAAGTAGGAAGAAAAATGACTAATGGGTGAAATCAAATCAGGAGTGAGCAACGTGGTGAATGGAAGATTAGTACGTGCTGCTTTTCATAACACAGGGATTTAGTATCAAGTGAAAAGAAATCCCCAAACAAACCCAAACCAAAAGGTCATTTCATAACAAAAGGTATAATCAGACTTGGGAACGGACTGCCATGGGATGTTTTGGATGGCAAAAGGATAAATGGGTTCAAAAATGATCAGATGAATTGAAGGAAGAAAGGTCTATTTGCTTTCAAGCACAAGTGTGGATGACAGTATCTGGCTCAGGAAGTGCTTAAATCACTAACTGACAAAAGCCAACAGGGAATCCTCAGGGAAATAAAATTAGAAAAAGAACAAATATACATTCATCAGTGTATTATTCATTACTGCCCTCTGTCAATGGCTGCTCCTAGATTCTTTATCAGTTTTCATAACCTGGCACACACAGAAAGGGAACAAAGTTCTGTACCTCTTCTTGTTCTGGGAGATTCCCACAGAAATTCCGTCTTGGCCTGGGGATTTGTATAGTTGATTTTAGTCCTGTTCACTCTAGCTGTGTCTGGGAAACTGACATATGAGAGATAAGAAATCAGATTGGTAGATAATGCAATTCATTTTGATGACTGTGAATTATCTGCTGCTACTCACATAACACCACTAAAGCCCAACTACGTGAAATTACAAGGTGTCTGACATTGTGTAATGCTCTCCTGGATCCAAAGGTCTCTTTACCCAGCTAATTTCTGTAAAACACACCAAGAGGTCCAATCCCACTGAAATGACAGACAGCTCTATGGTACAAAGCAAGCACAAATAGTTGGTTTCTGACCATTCATATACCTTGCTTCTTTCCTTTAAAATCCCTCAAAGAATTCCATTATTTATAAGAAACAACCGAAGACCTGAAAAATCACCAGTTAGATTTTCTTTATTGCAGTCCACCTTCAGCTACCCTACCCTGTTCAGCAGAAGAAATGTTTTGGCTAGTGTTTGCCATTCAGCGCAGTGGTTCCTGGCACTATCAGCACAAAGCATGCAGTCCAAACCCTCCAGTTTTATATCACTGCTTTTAAAAGGGACTTTTTTGAGGAATTAATTGTAATAGTTTTACTATAAACACATCAATTGGTGATGGTGCTTGGAAGTAGTGCTCTTTACAACAAGTATACTTTGACTACAGCCTGACTATCAGAGTGGTTTGAGTCGGGACAGATCTTAAAGACCATTCAGTCCCAATCCCCCTGCCACAGGCAGGGACACCTTCCACCAGACCAGGTTGTTCAAAGCCTCATTCAGCCTCAGGGACAGGGCACCCACCACTTCTCTGCCCAATCACATACCTTGATATCTCTAACAAAAGACAGAGGAGCTCAAAGATATGTGTGGCACAACACATCCCTCTCCACTCATTTAACAGCTGTTACAGAGTCTGCAAATAGACTAGAGGAACATAAACCTGAAATTTTCAGTATATTCCCCACATCCTCCACCCCCAGGATTTTTTCTGTGAATGCCCACTAAATAACCTGGAGGAAGACACACGTATTGTGGTTTCCCATCTCTGCAGCAAAGTGAAATTCCCTCTGGTTAACCACCTGCTAGCTGTATAACATGGCATTTACTTCAGAGTGAACCTTAACCAAAAGGCACACAGACACCACAAGCTGTGTTGGGTTCACAGAACTCCACCACTGGAGATTTTTACTGTTAAAAATCCAAGGATTTTGCATGCATTTGCTCAAGAAAAGGAGATGCTTCCTGCAGTTCTCTAAACATGCCCTCACTTCACCTCCCCAGTTTTACCCGGGTACTTTTGACCGTGACACGCAGGAGCAGAGAACATTCACTTCCTTCTCCAGCTCACTGAAATTCCCTGATTTCATCATACACAACTCACTGTGACAGACAGGACTCGGCACAGGAAGCCGAGAAGCTGCCTTGTTAACGACAGCCTGAGGACAGCCAGCTGCCTGGGAAAGCACAACAAACACTTTAATTTATTCAAACAAGTTTTGCAAGCAGCTGTGCACGTGCATGAGCATAGACCACACATATTTATCGTGAAACCTGGGGTGACAGAAGCTTTTATTGCTACAGCTACAAACTTTTGCTAGAACATTGTGTTTTTAAACTTTTCATGTCACAAAAGCTTGCTGAAGTGGGGAGCTCTCACCCCATCCAGCTTAACTTTTATTTGACCATGGATTTTCAAAGCATCCCAGGAATGAAGGTGCAGCACTAGAATCCCATTAGTCACTTCAATACCTTAATGCCTCCATGTTACTTAAACTGATATATATTATGTCTGTAATAAATGGGTTAAAAAAAAATCCTTCTAGAGATTAGAGAATAGCCTCAAGTGACGTATTTCAGTACTGACCTGGAGAAAACACCAATAACATCAGGAACTGAAATACTGAAATTAGGGCTAAGGAAACCTAAGGGTTGGGGCAAGTTTTTTTGTTTGGTTGGGTTTTTTGTTGTTTTGGACGTTTTTTTGATCCCATTTAAACAACTTTAAACACATCTGCACAGTCCATCAGAAGAGCAGGAAGGAGTCTTGAGGTGTTCACCTTTAAAAAGCAAACTACCAGCCACAGGAACCTCATGCAGAAATACCATCTGCGTGTGTTATTACCCTGCTGTCTACTGCTGAGCAGCTCTGCTCATGTCTGCTCAGAGAAATCAGCAACAAAATCTCAGCAGCATGACTGGGAATACAGAGGGCCACATACTGCTCTTCATTCCTGAAAGACAAAGTCCACCTCTGGAAGTGCTCCAAAGAGCATCTCTGAGCACACCAGGCAACATAACATTGCAGGGGCAGTTTCATTCATTCAGAGAGCTACCAAGCCCTCTCCTCTCACCAGCATCCTCTGATTATACAGGAACAGGAGAGGATTTCCCACATTTCCTGCACAGGAACATGGAACATCCTTCAATTCTGCTTCCAAGGTATGGGCACTGATGTCCAAAATAAAATCCCCGCACGTTAAAGGCTGTTACAAAACCATCAACATTCAAGAAACCCCAAAGGGCTGGCGTCACTCTGTATAACCAAGGGGACCCACAAGAAATGTGGAAATTCCATCCTTAAGTCATTGACTGCGACATCCTCTGGCAGTTTTCATCACTGGTACCTCACGTCAGAAAAAGAAAAAAAATCTTTCATCTCACAGTGTGGCCTCTTTTATGGCTTGTTACTTGAACTCTTACATATACAGGTTGTTTTCTGGTTCAGTGTGCAGCCAGAGGGCCAAAAGGTTTTTTTTCCTTTTAAGTAGATTTTTTAATTCTTCTGGGTTTTCCCCCCAGTCTCCCCATCCAGCGACTGAATTATGTACCTGCGGTAAGAGCTGCCATGTGCCAGACATTGTCTTGCAGTCATGTGGCCAGTCTGCCCCATCACACTGCCATGTGGATTGTGTCACCTCTCCTGAACAGATTCCTGGTGCTGCTTGTCCATCCTCTGTGACCAGGGACAGGTTGTTGAAAAAGGCAGGACAACACACAGCAGGATGAATGGGCAAACCATGAATGGGCTTCAGATCATCTCTCTGAGCCCTCAGACCATCTTTCTGAGCTCCAGAGACAGAGGTGTGAAGGTTTTAGAGATGCAGGGCACTGTTGAAGCATGAACAAATGACAGACCACAGCTGCTCCATTTGCCACATCCAATCACCCTTCTCCCAACACAAATCTCTTCTTTCTCCTGCCTCAGGATGCTCCTCATACTTTCAAACGGTTTCCTTTTCCACTCTGGCATAAGCCACTAGTCCAAGAAAGAAATGTACATGGTAACAACCATCAATTCTGCAAAAACTCAAGGGGAAGGATGAGGGAGAGTAAAACAGAAAAGAACATGTTTTCTCTCCTTACATGCATCACAGCTCTTAAGCTTCTTTGGTCCACAAGTGTTAAATCCAATGGTTTTGGTCCTTTTTCCTTACTGGCAGAGGAGAGAATGAGGCTTTGGAGCTTGTGGAAGACACTGCTAACTCTGGTGGAGAGCCCAGAGCAAATATGACACACAGGTGAGCTCCCACCTGCTGCCATGGTGACACAAGGGAGAGGAGAGGTTGCAGTCACTGTGTGTAGAGAACATCCATCTCCAAATGTGCTCCAGCCCTGAAACAGTGAGGGCTGAAAGGTGTCCTCCAGGTCAGCAAGATCTGCCCATGGCTTATCATTGCTCATTACTGCCCTGGGATGGCAAACCAAACCACCTCTCCACCTCCCTGCAACACCCACACAGCTTCTTTTGCATCTCCTGGAATGAGAGGAAAAAAAAATTATGCTTCCAAGAAGGTACAGAGAAACAACAGAATAGACACTGGAGGAGAGGAAATAAACCCCTTCATGGAAATGTAATTTATTCAGCATACTGGAAAAAATGCAGCATAATGATCACACCTTAAAAGATTACAGAAAAGATATTATTTATTGTAGGAAATAAATGCTAATTAAAAACGGGTAGAAAAAGTAATTTGTTATGTGGTCAACACAAGAAACAGAATTTGACCTTCCACAAACTTCCTACAGATCTTGAGAATAAAGGAGAGAGTGTAATCAATTCAGAAAATGAACTGTGAAAGTTGGATAAATCAGAGGAAAGCTGGAAAATTCAGATAAAGTTGTAAATTCTGAGAAAACCAAATTAATCAAATGCGACAGCACAGGAAGAGAGACTTTCAATGGATAAGCTGGAGTGTCATGCAAACACAGTTTCTTAAAACCTCATTGTCTTATCAGGAAAAGTTATGTTACTGCTCCACGAGGATGTTGTAATTTCTGTGCAAATGTTCCTGAGTGCAAGAGAGACGGAAGAAAAAGAAAAAAACCACAGCTTCAGATGCTTGTTAACTTCTGGACGAGTCAGGGTAGACATTTTTTACACAATTCCTAGTTCCAGTTCTGACTTGGTGCTAACTTACTATGGCACTTCTTTTGGGTTTTGTTCAAATGATTCCTCATACAATGAAAGGGAGACAATGAGTGACTGCAATCCTGTGATAGCATGAAGAGTGAATACAACACAACTTGTGTTTGCTGTGGGACAGAGAAAAGATAAAATTTTGTTTCTCCTGATCCCATGGAGAGTTACCATTAATATCAGTGACACATGTCTTTTTGTTAAAAAGTAGTATTTAGAGTGAAATAGTTCAATCAAACATGAAGTTCACCATTACTGAGAAGGATATTTTCAGTGATCTTTTGTTTGTGCTTAGTACAGTACCAGCCAATACAACAGCATTATCTAAAATCAGAAGAAGCATGTTAAAAGGATGTCTGACAGGCAGCATTACCTATCAGCAGAAAAAACCCACATCCAACCACAAAGGCTTTTGGAGGACAAAGATGAACAGAGAACATAACTATGGATACCTGGCACACTCCAAAAACAGGGCATCACTAGAGTAAGTGGAAGGAATCCCCAGTTCTGTACTGATATTTGCTGGGCTTACATCCTTGTAAGAATAAAAAGCCACCAGGCACAGGAAAGAAAAGGATGGTGACACTAGACAACCAATGGCAACTTCAAAAAGGTTCCTGATGGCAGCTGAATTTTTGTCTACTCTAGTCAAACCCCAGCATGATCAACACGTGACCTCTTCAGCACACATACAACACGAACAAGAATTCCTGCCCTTTTGGAGTTCACTCTGATGAAGGTAGAAGCAATACTTCTTCTCTCCTCACCCCAGAAAAAACACCTACCTCAACACTCTAAGAGGAATTGATATGACCCTAAAAGAACCACTGGCCCTTTTGAGGCAGAGACAGTGGAACATTTTGGGATTTCCTACACAGTTTGTGCATTCCCACTGCAAAGCAGTGAAATTCTTAGCGCTGTGAAACTGCCACCTATATGATCTTTGAGATGGTTTTGGGGAGGGGGGTGTGTAATAACTCTGCTGCTGTGGTTTGGTTAAAGATGGTTTCCTGTGAGGCTGAGCCTTCAGCTTACAAATTTCAAAAGGGAGGAAAAGAAAAAGAAAACCAAAAGACCCAAAAACTGACGAGCAAGCTAGATGCAAGTTTGGACTCTCCAGGAAACCACAAATTAACCCCTCTGAAGACTGCATGAAGAGCTATTTCTGTGCCTTTATCATCTTTTAAGGAGACAAGAGTGGAGGAGGAACAGCTAGAGAAAAGAGCTGAGCATGAAACCAGAGCTGAACACACACTGAACAAACGTAGGCACAAAGGAAAGAATGACTGGGGAATGCCAAACCCTATTGAAGCCAATGGGAACTTCAGCAGCAGCTTCACGGAGCTGGGGCCACACATAAGGATGAAAATCCTTCTAGACAGGAACAAAGACAGACACTGACTGTCAGCACCAGAGCCAAGCATGGGAATGCCCCTGTTGAGATGAGCAAGCTGTGCATGAACGGTGTGCTGGAATTACCGAGCTGGTTTGAGTGACTGCAAGGTTAGGCCACCACAACCAGACTGTGGTTGAGGGATGCAGTTATTTTAAGCAGGGCGGACAAACGAGGTGTGGAAATTGTTAGTGGTATATCTTTTGTGCATCATTAGCCATATAAACCATCACCACAAGGGTTTGGAAGCCAAATGGTCAAGAGAAAAGATTGGCCTCAACGCTGCCTGTAGCAGAGATGTTCTGAATCTGCTCCAACTCAAAAGCTGTCACTGAGACACACATACATTGAAAATCTAACATGGGAGTATGGTTGATCTGCTTCATTCAGTTTTAGCACTTAAAACTGGGCAACATTTCAAAAAGAGATCAGCTAGAAGAAGGAAAGCACATCAGATTAATGCCTCTTAAATTACAATGAACTGACCTTTCCCTCCATGGTGCCTTAGTGCTCAAATTCATTTCCTAGCAGTGAAAAAAGACAGAACGCTGCATTCATTAGGCTGAACTCCAACTTTAAATTATATCTGCACTTCTGAAAGCCACAGGCACCTAACAAGCTTCGAATTATGCTTGTTCTACTAAGAATTGAAGGAGAATCCAACCTTAAAAACTGAGAGATATCAATTGGTTGAAAGACCATCTGACCAAGGTAAAACAGTGCCTTGCTGGAAATTATGAGAAAGCCCCTCCCCCATAATTTTCACAATACTAAACAAGAAAAGCTCACCTAAATAATGAAGTCAAATTATTAAGTCAGAAAGTCCTCTGTAGCAGTTAACAGACAAATGCTGCAAGAAATGAAGCATATGGCATTTTTCAGCATAACTAACACATTTCTTAAACATCTCTTTTGAACATTATGGTCTTTCAGTTAAGTGACTGCAGTTCCAAATATATTCACATTTTGCATTTGCATTGCATGAAGTTTTGTTTTAAACTTGTATTCACAACTGTATTAATGCTGGCAAGGTAACATCTGCTTTTTAAAGTCTTTTGTTCCAAGTGAAACAAAGCTATAGCAGAGAGAAGGAAAAGTATCTTTTCTTCTCCTCACAGGAAAACCTTCTTAGGAATAATGATTAGCCCATATTAACACAGACACTGCTAACTTGATACATGAGCAACCTCTGTGCTTTACTATTGCTACAAAATTATTTCGTCTGTTCAAATGGGTCTCTGGTTTGAGAGAGAGGAATCCATTGATAAGACAGGGATGTTCCATGCTCTGACACTGACTGACTACTGCTTTCAGCGAGTCATTTAACTCTGTTTACCCTCCTGTTGACTTTACAAATGTCATGCATGCCCTCAGCATCAATGTGTAGAAGAAAAGTGCAATCTAAGGACAAAATAATCTTATCAGACCACTTCTTTTCTGGTACTTGTTTACTAGCATGGACTCCACTGAAAGGTTATTAGGGTTCCAAGCACAAGAACACTCCAAGTTAAGAAATGACTCTTCAGCAAAGCATCAGTTCAGCTCTTTCACGCCTATGCTATGGCTGCATTTTTATAACCACATCCAAACCAGGAGACTCTTGCTTCACTGGTGGTATAAATGGACTTAGCTGGGGGCAAGACTGCTGAAGTGAAGGAGACATTGGTGCACCAGATGTTCTTCACATGGAGGCATGTCACACAGACATAAGAAATCCTAGGAAAAATCCTTCCTCCTTTGCTGGTACACCTTGTCTTTCATCTCCTGAAATACAGTAACTCTGTACTTGCCTCAACTGAGGAAGAGCTGAACCAAAGCTGAAGCACAGGTATATTTTGCCTGCAGCAGAGAAATCATCTGGGTTTGGGCTGCCTCTTTATTCCTTTGGCCTCCCATTGTGGCTCAGATCTACTTCCCATGGCACAGATATGCACTCTGGCAGCTGTGCTTCCTTGGGCCCTGAGGAAGGGTCATAAGAGACAGGACAAAGCAACAGCACACTGAGGAGCAAGGCTCTACCTCTGTGCTCCTCTGCAGAGACCGATGTGCCAGGTGGGATCAGAGATACACAGCTGATGCACCCCATATGCCAGGCAGGAGTGGAGGTACGAGCTATGAGATATACAGCTGATGCTCCAGGGGATCAGGGAATGCAGTGTAGCTCAGAGGATGAAGATGGCTTGGCAGTGGAGGGGATAAAAGTTAACTCAGCAGTGGGTGTGGAAGGATGAGTGTGCACAAGAATGTACAGAGCCAAAGCTTGCTTTGACAGACCTCAGTATTTAAAGTTCCTTTGGACTGAATACCCTGTTACTGCAATATTTTCACCATTAATGTACATTGTGACTTCTCAAATCAAGCTTTAAGGAGCCTACAAGTGGGAAGGAGCCAGAAGTTTAATTAAATACATGAAAAACCTAACTCAAAGAAGAGGAAAGGAAACAATGGTTTGCATGAAAAGCCTCAGTACTCATGTTAGAACATGGGACAAACAGATAAGGACAGAGCATTCATTACACCACAGATCAGAAAATGAGCCCAAAACACTACTCTGGTAATCTTTAACAACAGAAACAAGAAAAAAACCATAATTATGATTTCATCAAAACATACATGCCCTCAGATAAGTGCTAAGCTGAGGAAGTTGCAGTAAGATATTCTTGTCCTGTCAAAGCCTGTGAAAAATTCTACTCCTTCTTGAAAAGGATTCCACTAATAATAGGCTATTTCCATCTTCCTGTCTGCCCAGTGACAGGCTGCATGCAGTAACATGACACAGCAAGACACTCCAACCCAAGCTTTTACAGCTGCCACCAGACTCTGATCCATTTTATTGCAATGTTTTCACCATGATCAAGCCTTGCAAGGCACCCGCTGGATATAGACAGGTACAGTAAAGGAGAGAAAAAAGCTGAGCAATCCTTCAAAGCAGCTGTATAGCCCAGGGCCACAGCTATAAGAAAGAGTCTATCAAACTACGTACAGCAAAATCCCCTCAAAGAGAAGTTACTAAGACACCTCAGCCAACGAGCACATCGTAACTTCCACAGCTATGGAGAAGTGCTCAGGGGAAGTGCGCACTGAGCTCCTAGCAATTGTTCTAGGATAGTTCCTCTTCAGTCAGTCAGTTTTGGAGCTATCACAGCTTGGGTGGAATTCACCTGAAGAACCCTGGGCATGAAAAAAATTACTTCTAATCATCAATAGCTGCACACATCTGAGTAGAGATGAGGATGTGGGAGGAGGGAACTGCAATCTCCCAGCTTCTGAGAAGAGGAGGAGGAAGTACAGAGCCAATGCCAGCTGATTTTGCTCCCTTACATCGGAGAGAGGAAGAAAAAGCTTTCTTCCATTCTTCCTCATTGGGGACTAAATCTCAAATCCACTGTGGGACATTCAGGGTCTTCCATATGGAAAACGCTGAAGAAAAGCAAAATCTGCTTGAAGAACAGAAGTTATCACAGAGACAGAAGTGGTGTATTTGTGCAAGTGCATTAAGTAGGTGAAAGAATGTATTAAAGTAAAGCATCTGGAATAAAGAGTGACCAATCTCTAACAGGTAGACCAGCATCATTCTGCAGGTACACAAACCTATGCCACAGAAGCTGAGTACAAAAGAATTGGAGTAGGAATGCCTGTATATCCTACTGTGTACTCACTCACTTGTCCCAGAAAGGGGTTGTGAAAGGTTTTTTCACAGGATTAGCGGTACTCAGGAATTACATTCCTGACATTTCCTACACAAGTGGAGCAGCTTCTTTGCTTCAGAAAAAGATTAACATTGTGATACCAGAACCCACTCCACAGAAAAGCATAATTAAGGAACAAATAGCAGCCAGCATCCTTGCTCTCTTCCCAAGTCTCTTCCTCTATCACCATCCAGGTGTATCACACAGGCCATCTCTGAAATGCCTGTACACAAAAAAATGCTGCAAAAAAGAATAAATTGGAAGTCCATGTGCAGGCACAACTCTGTGGTATTTTTAGGACTTGAGATATGGTGGGATGGTAGGATGGATGGATCTCCAGGAAGGCAAAAAGAGAAAAGTGAGACCTTGGGGCCATGTTCCTTTCAAAGAAGAGACCTTAACATGCAGAGCTCTACAAAGTAATAGGTGACAGTCTGATCAAAAGCTTAAGGGTCAGGATGAGAGAGGAGACTAAGAAGCATAATAGCATGATCAGAGTCTGCTACAGGCCACCAAAACCAGGATAAAGTTGATGAAATCAGCTGTCATCAATGGGGAGGAGAAGCCTTTTGACTGCAGGCTCTGTTTCTCTTAGAGACAGAATAAGTGAATACAACCTCAAGCTGTGCCAGGGAGGCTCCAGCTGGGCACCAGGAAGAATTTCTTCACTGAAAGGGTGGTTAAGCATTGGAACAGGCTGCCCAGGGAGGTGGTGGAGTCACCATTTGTGAAAGTGTTCAAGAAATGACTGCACGTGGCACTTAGTGCTGTAGTTTAGTGGATGGTGGTGTTCAGTCAGAGGTTGGACTCCATGATCTTGGAGGTTTTTTCCAACCTTAATGATTCTATGATTCTCTCTGGAGAGTTTCCCCATGCCAGTATCTGCCTGGGAGGGCAACAAGAAAGGTGTAAGTAATCCAAGAGAGCTATCCTGAAGGGTACCTTTTTCATAAAAGTGAGAGACAAGTCGATTAGGAGAAGCACCCCCTGCTCAATCTGCTGCTCATTAATGAGGATGAACTAGTTGAAGCTGCAAAGGTTGATCACAGCCTTGGCCACAGCAATCCTGAGGGTGATTTAAAGATCCTGAAAGAAGCAAGAAGATCTTGCACTTCGGAAGAGAAGATCTGTGCTTGTTAAGGGAACTGGCAGGCAGGATCCCATTGGAAGCTAAAGCAAGGGGACCTAGGAGGCCAGTTGATATTCAAGAACAATCACTTAAAGCAGAACAGACCGTTCGGATCTGCAGGAAGTCAAGCAAATGTGACACGGGGCCAGCTCCGCCCAAGGGGGAATTCCTGACTGAGCTCAAACACTAATAGGAAGTGCCTGGGAGGTGGAAGTGGGGACAGGCTACTTAGAAGGAGTATGGAGACAATGCCTGAGCACATAGGAAGGCAGGAAAATAAAAGTTTATCTGGAGTTGAAACACTGAAGGTGTGCAGAATGCAACAAGGAGTACTTCAGCAGCAAGGAAAACATTGATCCATGGGAAAAGAACACAAAAAAACCCCACCAAGTTACAAAACATCTACTTGGCTGGGAAAGTCTGCTCTCAGATCTCCCTGAAGGTAGTGGCAGACTCTATGCAAGTGCAGCATAATCCAAAGTAGAGAAAAAGTGGATGAGCAGCCACTTCAGCAAACAAAGCATCACAAAAGGTAGCAGGAGGCTGGTCTAGATAACCTGCAGATGCCCCTTCTAACCTGAATTAGTCGTGACGAAAATTCCCAGGCATCACTATTAACTCTTTTGCTATCCAAAGAAAAAAAACAAGATAAAAGTGTCATCTCAGTCTATCATCTTAACCACAACTATGCCAAAGCTAAAAAGCTGCTGTATTTCAAGACAGAAGACATACCAATGCATACCCCAAAATGGTGATTTTAATTTCACTAACAGTTCTTATCCATATACACTGCTCTGTCAGATACTGACATTTCTGGAGTTATGTTTCAGACACCAATATCTCAGGTGAGAACAAGATGAGGCCAAACATAGTGCTGCCCTCTAAACCATATCAGAAAAGCTGATAACATCATTGCTTCCCCCATTACCAAGGGGCTGACATCAGAGATTTGGTGGCTGAAACCATGTCCTATTAACACTCTGATACTAAAAGGTCCCCGAATGCTTAGAGCACATCAAAGCAACCATTAGAGCAAAATGCTGTGAAAAAAACCCTACAGGGGCACCTTCCTGTGGAGCACAGTCATAGCCAATTTGAAGAAAAAATACAGACAGGTATTTTTAGCTCTGTGAAGAGAACAAACCAGACAAATATTAGGAAAATAAATAAAACATCAGTATATTATCAGGTCACTGTAAATGTTCCTTCATTGAACTACAAGCCAGGCAAGTTCTTTTACATATTCCAAATTCATTGTTACTTCACAAACACAGAAAGCCACCATTTTAATTATGATTTCTAAATAAAACAAGGTCAAACACTAAGGCAAGGCTGCTGCAACAATCAAACACCAACTACACACTTAGTCCCAGAGCTACAACAGGAGGGAGCTGAGCTGTAACAATCTGAGCCTTCAGACAATAAAGCTTTTGAAGTTCAAGCCTTTTTCAGACCCTTCTTCGAAGCTGAAACATTCTCAGCTGAGTACATGCACTCAGAGATGCTCGCTTTAATGAACTGAAAGTGTCAACTTCCCATTGGTGCGTCAGATGGACTTTTTCTCAGGCAGTGGAAACAATCGTCTAGGCAGCACTTGCGTGGGGCTGCAGACACCACCAAGCTGCTAAAGTGCCTTTTATAATAAATTTGAAACTATGAGGAGAGACCATTCATTCTTTACCTCTGAATCAGGAAGTCCACTCATTCAAGCAATCACCAGCAAAACACATAACATTCACACCGTTTCCACCACTCCTCCTCTGAATGTTAACTCACAAAAAGCTACGCAGAGCTTTCAAGCCCACCAGGAAAACCAGCAGGGGCTTTTTGCAGATGTAGTTTATGGTACTCTAAGGTCAACAGCTAATTTCAGCTAGGGAAAGCCCATTGCCATTTATTTATTATTTCCTTAGGGTAACTTACACAGAGTGAGTAGGTTATAAAGGGAAAGACCTGACACAACTATGATGCAGCCAAAATGAAACAAGGCTCCTCATCAACAAACCAGCCTGAGACAGTATTAACAAACATATCACATCACATGCCAGGTCAATACAATATGCCACCACAAACAAACACTACTGTCACAATGCTCATTCCATGATCATCACATAGTGGAAAAATCTGCCACAAAAACATGATCTCTAGGCTACGTAAGCCAGTGCTTCACAATGGCAATGCTGTTTTGTTTCACTTTGAAACCCTTGAAATGCATGGGTCAATCCCCACTCCTTTCCCAGAACTTGCTTAGAAGCCATAAATAAGCTTTTTGTCTCTATTGGTAAAAACAGAGACATTAAATATGAGTATAAAGGCTAGAAAGTAACAATTACTTACAATTATTACAACTGAACAATAATAACAAATAGAAGGCAAATTTAATTACAATCAATATATCAATTAACAGATTGCCCAGAAATGTTTTACTCTCCATCCTAAAAGGTTTTCAAGGCCAAACCAGGTAAAGACCAGAGTAACCTGATCTCCTTTCAAAGCTGACCCTGCTTAGACCAGGAGGTTGGATTGGCAAATTTCCCAAGTTCCTTTTGCCCTGAATTATTTTGTTTCATATTCCTGCTACACAGACTTCTTAGATTCAGCCTCTGACTAAAGAGACTGAATTTCTTCAAGCCTGGCAACACTGACATGCTCTCATGCAGCTTTCAAAACTAAAACTCCCCTTGCAGGCTTTCCAGTCTTAAAGTACTCAAGTGAGAAAGTCATAAACCCTTCAGCCCAATAAAATCAAACCATCAACTCCATGATCACCTATAGCCAGGCGGTGCAGCAGCTTTGAGAGCACACCAGTGAGCTCGGCAGTAGCCCTTGAAACAGCACAGGGAGAGTGCCAGAGAGCATCTAGAAGGATGGCCAGGCTGTAACACATGTGTGCTAGATTTCACTATCCTGCCAGATTTCAGGGCTCACTAGAAACCACAATCCCCTGAAGTCTGCAGCCCACACTTCACGCCTGTTGTTGGGCTGACATACCAGCACAGCAGGCAGGGTGGCAGGAGGTGGCATCTTGCAACTGGCATGGCCTCAGCCTGTCTCCTGGAAGTGTCAAACTAGACTGAATCATACAGAATCAAAATTTGAAAGGGAAGCCAAAAACCTCTGCAAAATGCCTGTTTCCAGATTACTGGTGGCCAGACCTCTGCTGGCTGCAGACCTTCTCCAGCTGCCACCTCGTGTCTTCCAAAAGCACTGCCACCAAGACTACTCTCTAGAGCTATCAGTCTTTACTCTGCTAAACATTCATTTTCTTAACCCACACAGGGAGAAGTGCAATTAAAATTCCAGCCAAGCTCATAAAACAAATCTCTGTCATCTGTTTTTATCAGTTCCTGGCTAGCAGCACCCCAGGCTAATTGCCTTAATGAGTCAGACAGAACTCTCTTTGAGGCTCCATTGGTTGTTGCATTTATTTTGACAAGAACAGTATCAAATCACATTTGCACCTTCACTGTTACATGAAAATTCATCACCTTTTTTTTTCTTTCTCTCTGGAGAGTGCAGCTGCTAAGTTCTGCTCAAAAATCTCATCTGTCCTTTGAGGTACATCCACTGAGACACCACACATGGCATACCAGGGACAAAGAACTGGAAATTATTTAAAATTTGGATAATATTTAAGACATGCCTGATGCTGATATCTAAACATCTAGTGCTGGAATGGAAAACAGCAGAGAAGATTACAGTGAACATAAAATAGGAAGCCCACTTGGCCACAAAGCACAAACTTCTGTACTGGCTGGACCACTCTCACTTATAGAGAGAACATTTCCTTTCCTGGGTGGCTTCTCCAACAAGAGACTGCCAGAATGCCACCATAAAAGGAAGCAGGGGTGTTTCAGTGACTCACCCTAGAGGAAAAGCCGGACATAACTTCCACACCCCAAAAGGACAAGAATCACACAAATTATTTATATTTCCAACCAGTGAAATTCAGATGTAGTATGTTTTGAAAGCTGGGTTTCCAGCATAACCAACCTTAAGCGTTGGTTACACTGAAAAAGGCAAACCAACTTGCACCTTGGTGAACATTACTCTGAAAAGGCACCTAAACCTTTCAGGTTAAACTTTGGGTCTCATCAACACTAAAAAAAGTTTTACAATCCTGGCAAAGCCCACTTTAGCTGAAGCACAGCAAGTGCTATGATTGATAATCTTCTGCGTAGATAACAGCAACTTTTAAGTGATCTAAAAGTACCACACACTCCTTACAAAAATCTAGCATCCAATACCCTGTCTTGTCAGTTAGGGAAGATTATTTTCTCACCTAAAGACCAAGACATGGGAAAGCCGGTTTGTTTTTTTTTCCCAGACAGTGTCAAATTTCATAGTGAATTCTCATTAAACAGCTTTAAGAGGCAACTTTCCATTCTATCAGAAGTTATCCCACCAGACCAAGATGCTTAAACATACTTGGCCAAGCTCTTAGCATATACCTGCTGTCTTTCCTCTGTATTTGCACAGCAGATCATTTCAGCTCCCTCTACATTTTTCAGCAGGAAATGGCATGTAGTAGCTGAATTAGCTGAACCCATTCTGAGCTGATCGCTGGAAGTTAACTCACTCCCATGCAAATAAGTACATCTGCTATGAGACAAGAATCCTCACTCAATGCAAAACTTGCTGTCGCTGATGAAAGCTCTCAGTTTCTTTCTATTAGCAAAAGTAAAGTGAACCAAGTAAGTCATGTGCTTTCCTGGAAATTCATTTCTAGTGGGTAGAAACCATTGCCATTCTACACAGTCCACAATCACTGCTGCAGATCACATTTATACCATGGCTGAACTACCTGAGTCTTTCACATTTAGAGTTTCTTAAGCATTGAAAATGTAAGCCAGATGATTCACTTCCTCATACATCGGATGGTGATACTGCACCAGGTAGCCAGTCCACGCAATATTGACCTCAAAATGCAACCTACACCATTAATTAGCATTTAATGTTCCCACCACCTCACTTACTAAATGTTTCTGCTAAACTTCTACACAGCACCTTTCAGATGAAAATTCCCCCATCGACCTGTTCCATGATCTAAAGCCAAACACCCTTCAGGGGTATAAAAGAAGTATTTAATAACTGTCATATTTTAGAAGTACAAAAGCAATACTCAGTTTTAGGGTCACTTCACAGTTCCTATTCCCACCACAAAATGTGGTGATGTATGACAGAAAACAGCAACCAGATTAACCAGATACCCTGATATGGTAATACAAAAGACTGCTTTACTTAAGCCAGGGGCAAGAGGTGAGAGCAATCTGTAGAAATGTGAGCACTGAGGGTTTGCACTGCAATCTGGCCACAGCTGTGAGGTACACACTTCTTGATTTATGAAAATTTACCAAAAGAGACTACTACATACCAGGAAATCCACAGCTCCTATCCATCCCAGTAACAGCCTCCTCCAGCAGAGGACATGCTGTTACTGTGGCAGGAATGAATGAGCTAAGAGAAACACCAGACTCCTCCTCTTTCTCTCATCCAATGCAGTTCAGAGAACAATGAGTTTTACTTTGCTCTGACCCCACGGAGGTTACTCACAACATGGTCTGACTACAGCACTAGGCACTCCATCACTTTTTAGTGATGCCACTGTTCACACAGGGGAAGAAATGCTATAGCATGATGCTGGCACTTCAGGCATGCATGAATTAACACTTTAACCGAACAAATCAAGCCCCATAGCATTAATTCTAAAGTTCTGCTGTCAAAAAGCCTGAGGAGAACATTACTGCTTACACAACTCAATTGCTCCTCAGGTATTTCTAGGGAACCTCAGCCACAAGGCCTGTAGGAGCAAGAAGGATTGATGTGATGATCTGAGAGGTGGTGTAAGGAAACGGACAAGAAAGAGAACATATAGTGCAAAAATCATCATGAAGCAAGAGTGTAATGCTTCACAGTGCTTCTAGTCTCTTTTATCCAGTGATATCCAGTTCTTGTCTAAATCCTCATGACACAAGACAGGCATGTAATTCAGCCGCCAACTTAGGTCTGAATGTCAGGGTTCTGTTTCCAACTCCGTTTCATAGGTGCACTGAGCTGAGGCAGCTCTGAGGCAAAGCTGTTTTATCTCTGTGCTGATGCTTCTGGAAAATGGAGTCAAGTTGTAGTTGCACCACATCTTTCCTGCTTCACCTATTCCAGTTGTACAACATGGTACACCCGTGTCAGCTTGGAGACACCTTCACCACAGCTCAGATCCTCATCAATAACCCCCCTAAGAAAAACCAATTCTCAGTGCAGTGATGAGCTACTGGATTGCATGGACTACAATAAACCAGAAATACTGTCAGCTTTAATAAACCAGAAATATGTCAACCATATAAGAAAGTGATTAAATTAGAGTCCTTCACCAAAAGGAAGTAACACATTTCCAAAGAGTCAAAGACACAAAACCTTGTGTAAAAATTTACAACAATCTTTTCTACATGCTTTACAAATCAAGTTAAAATGCAAAGAGGAATTGCTAAAAAATTATGAAGAAAATGAAATCTTTTTTTTAAAGCTATTTCAAAATAACTATTTTTTCCCTTTTTCATTTACCCACAGCTACCTAATTTCAATTATCATACACAACACAACACCTGAAGCTGTGCAGAGCAGAACACTTGCTCAGCATGGCCATGAAATGGCACATCTTATGAAGTTCAGGCCTATGAAATGCTACCACAACACAAAAGAAAATCTTAAAGAGGAAGTAGATCATCTCTATGCAATGTTTAAGCCTTACACAGTTAAAACAATGCCACCTTTTAAGACCAATATTATTTTAGATCACTACACATTAAACCAGGGCAGCAATATTTACACACGTAAGTGAAGTCACATGCTTGTTTTTCGTACTTATGCTTCATTATCTCCTGCAATCTAACACACAGAATTAATTCCAGGCTATACCCCAGAAGAATTAGGTTTTGTGGTGGTGGTTTTTTTTCCCTCACAGTCATTTCAAAACACTATCACTTCCACAATTTCTCAACCAGCTGCACTGTTTCCTCATTGGGCGATTTTTGTTTGGGTGATTCTGTATTACAGCAACATTCAAAATTGCTTAAGTTGCCAACAGCTAAGCATTATGAAGTGTCAATTGACATCAAAACCAAATCCAAAATACAGATGATAATCTGCCAGTCTAAATACATAAGAGGTGCTGGGCTTGTTTTTTTTTTTTTTTTTTTTAAGAAACCATGCAATAAACCAAGTCAGCCAACCAGCCAGCCTGGAGACTGCCATCTTCAACTGTATTTGGATTCCAACTGGTTTTAATAAATGCTTGACCCACAACATCAGATCATCTCATGCTGATATAATGCTGGTATGAGAAAAGGGAACGGGCAGCAGGTCATGCCAGACCTTCTCTCTCCCTGCAACACATCATTTAAAGGATTCCAACCCAAGGACAAACATACCTTTGTATAGAAATTACTTCAACATTTTAAGACTTCTCTTCCATGTTTATCTGCTTGCATGCATCATACAGATTAGCATGTCCTATTCCAAGGCACTGCCAAAATCTATTGCCAGTGCCTAATCCTTTCAAGCCCCTAACTCCTACGCCTAAGATGTTCCAAGGCACATAGTGATGACACTCCTGTTGCACAAGTGTAGATTAGTATCCAAAAAGGCATCTGCATGAAGAAAAAAAAAAATCAGGCTATACTGGTTAACAGTGACAAAACAAGACATAAATTTCAGACCACATAAGAACACACCAACTCTGTTCAGTAATTCAGCTGTGACCAGTCTGGATTGACCAATTGTTAAGATGGGCTAAAAATGGATTTCAGAAGAGCAGTTACAATAATGGTCACAATTGGTGGTCTCTGAGTAAACTTAAATGAAGAAATATCTTGGAAGAGATTAACAGTCCTGATGTGGCAAGATGACTGACTCTCACACAGCATAATGAGTACACTGACCTGCTTAACTCTTGCATTTCCATTTACTCACCTCCCTATCTAGCATTACATCCCCAGCTGTAGCTCTGCCGTGAATTTAATGAGTCTGAAACCTCTTATGACTTTATATATGCATTTACATATCCCTTTTACCAGTTCTCAACTACCTGCTATGCTTTTGTACCACTTAAAAAAGCAGCAAAAGACAGTACAGAGAAGCTGACTGTCACACTTAGAACTTTCTCTGACATGCTGTTCAATGAACTACTTTGCTTTATGCTAAACAAAAGCTCTCAGAATAAGGAGCATCATGTAACAGACTTAAGCCTTTTACCTTGCAATTCTATGCCTACCTGTTCAGTTTATTAAGCTAGCTCCTCCCAGAATTACACTTGCATACTGCAGAAAGTCCCAGAATTTTTTATTACTATTATTTTAATTTAAAAAAAAACCCCAGTCAATACACAATTTCATGCCTTTTGACTCAAGGAGCATAACTCAGATACAGAAAAGATAGGATTTTCTGCAAGACTGCCTTGAGAAAGCTTCCCCACCTGGTGAAATACGTAAGCATGACCAATGTAAATGACAAAAAGGCTCACAGGCAGCTGGGAAGAATGAATAAAAGAAGCTATTTCACTTTAGATCACAAAATGGCTTGGGCAAGTGACATGTACCACAATTACATTACTGAAAAGGTTCATTAATTCTTTAAATGGACTTTTCAAACATGCGCTCTAAGAAGGAAAGAGACATCACCTTTTAAAGCTTTTTAGACTGATTGATGGCAGAAAAAGGAAAAGGCAAAAGGCCCATATAAGATGAATGGCAGCAAACTGCATTTTCATTACTCTCTTCAAATGGAAAAGCTTTTTTACTTGCTCACTAGAAGACAAAGACTTTATCCCCAGACTGTCACAGAAAGTAAGAGCACAGCCAATTAAGAAATGTCAGAGGTGACCTTGCATTAAAAGCAACAGTACTTTGTTAGGTACTAGGGTACCAGGGCACTCTTCCCCTCCCACTTTCAAACAGCTCTAGCAATCACATCTTTCAGTCAGCAAGACTACACAACTGTGACTCTGCTTCGAGCCTTGAGATTTCACTCACAAGAGCAAAGAGCTCATAGCCTGAATACAAACAACATATGTAGGTGAAGAGGCTGATGTAATGTTAATTTAAATTTGGCTTTCCCTGTTATTCATTAAGATTGTCCCAAAAGGACCTCTCTTGCTAGCTGGTTATGTCTAATTTGCCTTCAACTTAATACAAAACAAACCAACCAAAAAACCCATGAAAACCTCAATTTAACTGCCTTTAACAATACTGTAGCATTTATTTAGTGCCCAAAAAATAGCTGGACAAAAACTTGTACAAAGTCTTGAAGACGGAATGCAAGAGAAAAAGTATGTATGGTCAAATATCTGACTTCAAGTGACTTGATTCCTGTGGTTTTTTTCCTTTTGGAAGAGGGCTTTTCCAGCTGAACCACACTCCTGTGAGCTGACATAGATGAGTAAATTGAAGCATGAAGTCTGCTGAAGCAACAGCAGGCAGCAATATATTCATCTGATCTGATGAGTTTGGCATTACAGCTTTTCTACTCCAAAACCCTGGATTCAAATCCTGTATTTCAGTCACAAGCAAAACAACCTTGGACAACATCATGTTGTTTGCATGTGACTCCCCTGCTCCCCCTAAACCAGCACAAGCCACTGTAGCAACTTGATCTGAGTGAACAGGCTGTTTAAGGGAAACCAGAATGGGAAAACAAGTCCAGACATCTTTCCTTCAGAAAAATCAAACTTGTATAAGCTGGTTGAGTGACATACTTCATGTGGAACGCATGCTAGTTTATGCAATATGAGTGACAATCATTTGTGAGTATAGATTTTTATTTATTCTTCCATTAAATACTGCATGTCTCTGTCTTCACAGATATTACACCTGCCCACGGCCTCCTCTCTTCATTGACGGCAAACCAGACATAAGCATTATTTACAGCAAAAACATTACCTTGTCATGTGCTCCTTGCCAGTTAATGGTTCTGAAATTGTCAGCCTATGGGTATTGCAGCATTGTCCGAGATCTTAATTTTCTTTTTCTGTTCAACTTCCAGAAAAAAATGGTCAAGAAGAGGGAGGTTAAGAGTTGACATGCCATTCCGGAATGCTCCTCACTGGCAGAGGTTTGTCTTGGGGCAATTTCTGGAAGTGTCCAGTAGATCCCTCTTGACAGTTTGCATCTATGCAGACCTGTGGATTGCCGAACTTCTGCAACACAGACATACTGGAAGGAAAAGTCAGGTTAGAGAAACGTCCAGACTACATACCCTCTGCTCTCCTGGCAACTCTGCCCAAGGAGCCACTAACACCATAAAAAAAGACTGTGTATTTCTGGTGAAAGAGCAACATTAAAGGTTGTGGACCTACAACTGAAGTGTGAAAATATGCCTCAAGCCATTCTGAAATGAGACATTCAAACCAGTAGAATATTTTAAAAAATCTTTGAGAAAAACTTACCAGAGAAGACACAATCAGTACACACCTTCTTTTTGTTCCTTCATGAAGATAGAAATTGAACACATTTTAAAATCTCTTTTGTACTTATCATCTCTATAAGCAAACCAGTAAAACCCTCAAAAGTAGTTACAGAAAAAGACAGGTTTACCTGGCATGTTTTTAAACAGTGTATGTAGATCCAGAGTGCATCAGTAAGTTTCTTTCACATCTCTAAGCCCAACTGCCCAGCTAAGCACCAGCAAAGCTGAAACTAAATACACAGACCTGTGAAGAACAGAAATGAGCCCCACCTCAAAAGGATTGACATTGTTACTTCTTCGTTCAGTGAGGAGAAGAAAAAGACATCTTCCTTTCAATGACAGTTCACTTACATCAGGTACTTACAGGAGCAGTACAAAATACAACATTTTTATGATTATTTAACATTTTCAGGAAATGACAAATAGGTTAACAGCTGACAGACAAGTTGTTGGCCATTAGGAGGGCACTTAAAATCTGGAAAACTAGAATTTTTTAAAAAATTATTTTCTGATGGACAGGAAGAAGAAAGGAGACATCTCAAATCAACATTTCTGTGACTTCACTTCAGAGAACTCTCCTGTCAAAGATCTGAGTCTTCAGATTTCCTGGAGGTTGAAACAGAAGCAGCCAAAGACAACTAAGATACTACACACCTAATCTTGCTCAGATGTGTGTTACAACAGAGCTAGCAGAGACTTTTTTTTTCAGAATAGCTTCTGCAATTGCAAGTTGCACACCTGCATTTGTACTGGGAGATGGGTGAAATTGTGAATCTTAGTGTAAACGTTTACTCCAGGAACCATTAAATTTCTCCACTACGATACAACAGAATCCATACTAAAGTGAAGGCAAACTAATCTTTCTCTGAAACAGAAGGCAAATTGCAAAGCCTTTTTGAACAGCAGTGAGCACAACACCACCTACACACTCAACAGTCACTATATGAATTAATTTTTAACACATGAATCTTTTTCTCAGCCAATGGTGAGATCTGTGTTGTCAGCATGCTGAACCTCAGTGACACAGTTTTAGGTACCAATGATGCCACACCAAAAGGACATGCTGAAGATTTTTGAACTCTCAGTTCCACTACCTCATGAAACAGCAGTAGTAAATGCCAAGCAGAAATAAGATTTCTTTGCTTAAAAGTTGTCTTAGAGCATCCAAAATCAACACTATTCAAAATACACATATTTTGTGCAGTTATGTGCTCCTCTATTAAGGAAATGCCTGACACTACCACACCCTCAGATTCACCAGCAGCACTGGCACCAGCAGACAGGCATAAAATAGGTATGTCACCAGTCATCTCCAGAACTTAGACATCCATCTTTCATACAGATTATAGTGAGTAAGAATAGGGGAATAAGCTACCCTACAGCTATCAAAGCAGGCCAGTCCCAAGGTTGGATTATTCTCCCTTCCAAATCTCATAAGAACTCTTAACTTCATGTATTATTTGATGTATTATTTACAGAGGTCTCCTCTACTCAAAGTTAGCTTTAAATGTATTTTATCTGAACTACACAAACATCAATGTATAACATTTATGGTTCCAGTAAGTTGCTCCTCGACAGACTTCACATAGCTACTTACTTCATTTAGGCATTAAGGAACAAGTTCATAATTCAGCAAATCCTTAATACAATTTAATGAATGGAATAACAGTAACTAACTCATTTGCTCAGGGCCACAAAGTGGTAGAATTGAAACCACTACTTGTCATAGACTCATGGAATCATTAAAGTTGAAAAAGACCTCTGAGATCATCAAGTCCAACCTTGATGAAATCACTGCCACGTTACCACTAAACCATGCTCCCAAGTGCCACACCCACACATTTTTTGAACACTTCCAGGGACGGTACTTCCACCATCTCCTTCGCAGCCAGTTGCAATGCCCAACCAAACTTTCAGTGAATAATCTTTTCCTAGTATTGAACCTAAACCTCCCTTGGCAAAACTTGAGGCCATTTCTTCACATCCTGTTACTCATTACCTGGGAGAACCAACCTCCACCTGGCTACAACCTTCCTTCAAATCTCCTGGCTCCCAGACTAAACCATGCTTATCTTCACTTAATTATGAAATTACTATTAAAAAAAAAAAACGATTTTGCCTTTAACTTCTCATCAAGGTGCAACAACAGGAGATCCATGAAGACTCATTTTTGGTGTTTTCTGTGTAGAGTGTGGGAGCATGTTACTTGTGCTCCATGGTGGAGCACACGGCAAATGTGTTAAAGGATATTACAAATACATATGTACAGTCCTCAAATGCAAAAGGTACTACTTCTCTCGTCTTCATCCAGGATTTCAAAATAAAAAGAAGCAGTCATATTCATGTATACCTCTTTAAACTGCTTTGTTAGTAGAGAATAAAGCTGACTTTCTTACCCAGTTCCCAGTGAAAACAAATGCTATGAGTTTTCTAGCATTATTAAAAATTTCAGGACTTTCAAAGAGTACTTTCAATACATTCCAGCTCTAGAGAAGGTATGAGCTGCACCAATATAAACCCATGTGACATCAGACAGATTTCCCATCCCAAGTCTCAATCTATTGAGATCCTTGACGCAGTGATGACATGCACTGCCATCTTGTGTTACAGTTCAGAACTGAAAAAGTCGGAGAAGTTGGGTTTAATGCAAACACACAATTTCTGCTGTTTTAACAGCAATTTTTTCCCAAGCCACTGTTCCACGTGAGGAGCCTCTCCAGTAATTATATATGTATGTGTGTGAGTGTGTGTGTGTGTGTGTGTATGTAAAACTAAAATGTAAGTCAGGCTGCAACAGATGGAAGCCTCCATGATACCAAGGAACAAAGTTCATTCTTTTCCACTAACTGCTGCAAGTGTTTTCAAGAGCACGTAGTTTTGCAGTTTTGCAGGGACAGCTGGTGCTTAGTGTCCTGCATATTACCTTTTAGAGGTTTGAGCAGCTATTCCCCAAGCACAAGCAAACAAATCCACTGACAAACGCTGCTCTGACAAAAAAAGCAAGTCTAAGATATTAATTCCTTCCACAACTTTAATCTGAAGAAGAGTAATAGATGTCCACTTTATGTCCCTGAACTATATTTTGAAATCAGGTACTGTTCTCAAAATCTCCTCTACAAGAGGAGACTAAGGGTTCCTTTACTTACAATGGCTGGGTATAATCTGAGCAACTATATTCAGTACCAGGAGTAAACACTGGGATAGGAGCTCCAGAACAAAAAAGAGGGATGTGACATTGTAAGTACTTCAGTGGTCTGTAGCTAACCCAATCCTGCCACATCCATGCCTCACTGGGGACATGAAAGCAATCATCTGTTCAACCTTCTCAAGTCCAAAGCTGAGGGTAATTACATTGTGTTTTACAATTCAGTCCCACGCCCAGGGGGTGGTTTGCAGAAAAATATGTGTTAACAAGTAGAAGAAAGAAAACTGTGGAATGGTTCTGGGAAAGGACATTAATGGGCTTTGAAGCTGTATTGTACTTTTAATTATGTGCTGAGTGGAAGATATGTTTTCTTAAAAAATAAAAAAAAAATTGGAAGACTGCCTTAGAATTTGGGTATGGTCATCTAGAAGTAAAAAAGCTTCTGCTGTCTCTATTCTGAGCAGCATATCAGAAACCTTCTGCAAGTGTGCTATTTTACACAGCTCAAACTCCTAAATCATCCATCTTCTTTCTCACTGGGCATACTACAGAACTGGAAACCATTACTATATTGTTAACCATTTACTGGACAGCAGCAGAGAACCTGCCTACTTCACTTCTGCACTGACATTACACTGGAAGCTTTTGTATTACCTTGTTTCTCAAAAATTATCCACTGAAATAGAAATACAACAGTAATTCACAGAAACTTGGTTCCAGCATTCAGGAGGAGTCTTTCTTGCTCTAGCAGATAGTTTTTCCTATCATGTGAGTTGGTAAACAAAAAATATATTAAGAGTTGATAAGCCCTCACTGACCAATTTTGACACAAGCTGAAATTCAGTTGACAAAATTTTTTTGTATGTTTCTTTCTTCCCTTTCCCCACCCAAGCAGAAAAAAACAAGACACAAGTCATCTGCCATACTAATGTATTCCATCTTTCAAAAAGAAAGACATGATTTTAATATTACTTAACAATATGTTAAAAAAGTAGCCAGTTAGGCTTCAGTGTTAATACAATTATACACTCTATAACAGATTTGATAGTGTGAGTACTGTTCTCTTTTAAATTTTCTCATTCTGCAAGTATTCTTACACAAGCTGGCTACAAGTCAGGAAGAAAAAAATCAAAACACAAATAGCGTAACTTGTACACTCTTAAACAGTAGATTGTGAAAGAACTGAGGGAATACTTGTCCCATAGAGCCTCTTTTTCATGAAGTCATGTCAGGAGAATTCTGGAGCAGATGAAAGCACAACTGACTAGGTCCATTCCTTTGTCAGGAGTCAGAATGACAAAACATAGCTAGATGCAGAAGTGACAGGAGCCACTGCAGATGATGCAACCTAGTATTTTGGCCTCCACCCAAGCCTAAGCAATTTAACGTCTCTGAGGCCAAGGCATTCAGAAGGAGATGGAAAAGAGCTATTGTTCCAACTCCAACGGCATACAGCTACAATCAATTAAGTCTCACTCACAGACTACAAGCACACAAGCTAACAAATTCAGGTAGAAAGTGGCAATTTTTCAGTCCGCAAGAATTATCAGGCCAAAGGGTTCAGTGCAGATCCACACAGCACTGGGGACAAGGCAAGGCAGCACTGGCTCAAGACCAGATAAGCTCTCAGCACAGCAGGACAGGTAAGTGGAGTTGTCGTTCATTGATTCCTGCAGGGTTCCCTCCCCGTATTGTGTCATTTCAATGTGCAGCAAAGGTGGTTTTTTTTAAGCTAAAATTGGACCAGTTGATGGAAAGTCTCTGCCTTGTCTGTCTGGCAGAATCCAAGCAGAATCTGAAAAGGAAAAAAGCAATAAAGTGAAACCAATACACTTAAAATCAAACCATATGTGTAACCCCTCTTTTGAAGAGTAACTCTCATTCAGAAAGACAAACATCTTAACAAAACCATACTTAAAAAAAAAAAAAATCACTCGTCCATCATCACTAAAATACATCACAAACCAGTTACTTTTAACACCACTGCATTATCAGGACTAAGTGAAGGAGGTAGCAAAGAATGCTGCACATTCAGCAGCACAGAAGCAAGCCGAATGTTAACTAGAAACAGAAATGGCATTGCTGTATTCACCAAAAATTTTGGAATAGTAAGAATGAGTGGTAGATGGTGTGTAAAGCAGTATCACCAATGGCATGGAACACTGCTGCTTCTCTTCTTAATACAGCAAAGTTACATTTGAGACAAAGACCTAGGGAAAAGAGGTATCTTTATAATGCAGCAGAGAAGTAGCCCATGTGCCTGGAAGAAACACCTCTAGAACAAAAATCTTATTTGCTTTCACTGACAACAGTTTATGGAGTAACTCTGGAAAAGGTTGCCACATGCAGGCCTTTCAGGAACTGTTAATCCATGCTGAAGAACTTTATTGAGGCAAGGTGCAGCTTGTTTAGGCTAAAGGCTGCATGACTGCATCAAGGCAGTGCAAACTTCTCTCTGGAAGGTTACACTGCTTCTGTAACTACTGAAAGCCAAAAAAGGGGAAAGACAGAAGGAGCACAATGAAACAGGTACAGTTACAATCCGACTTGTTTTGTCCTTTCTGTGCTAAAGTTAGAAGCAGTGTGATGATGGCAGGGTGTAATTAAAATATTCATCTATTACACCACTACAAAACAGGAAGAAAAGATGATGAATGAACTATGAGTAAAAAGTATTAATTCAGTAGGCCTGTGCAGCTCATTGCCATGGAGGGTTACTAAAACAAGCCACACTACTAGCTTTCCAAGTATTATGTCGGGAATTATCAAAGGTAGAGAACCTAGGCATTAAAGGTGCCTTAATGGCATTAAGTAGCTGTTTTTCTCCCCTAAAACAGCACCCATCAGGGCTTTTCAGACACCTTTTCTGAACAGGTATCTATAAAAAGACTAGTTAGTTACACACACTACCTAACAGATCACAATAAAGGAGTAGATTCCACCAATTACTGAATGGACTACAAACCAGCATGCTTTAAAGTGCTAACTCTTCATTTGGAATTGCATTTGTCAAGTTCATCACCGAAATTCAACTGCACCTCTACAAATCTAAGACACTCCTTCATTCATCCTATTGAGAGTAAATAACTGATAAACAGAACTTTTCTGTTTACTGTAGATACTGTGAACTTGAAGGAAGCTAAGAATACTCCATAACAAAGGTTTATGCTATAGCAACACTAGCAGTGTCTAACACATACCATATTTCACCTGTAAAACATACATTTTGATTTTTAAAAAATCCTTTAATTGGCACCACTCAGAAAAATAATGTCTAAGACTAGAGACCATGTACCTGTCACAATTTCATTGTCTTGCACATTATAACTCCATAAATAATCAGATATATGCATTTTGTAGCAATAATAAGCAGCAGCTGTACTTGTACTTTGCAACATCCAGACACACATAACATCCCAGGCAGGTAGGCTATGAAAATGATATAAATTTAGAAAAGTAATCCATACTGAAAGCCCTTTCTTGTAACAAATGGCTTATGCTGCTTTGTGAAATACTACTGCTGCGTCCTAAACTATTTAATTGCAGGAAACTGAGTTATTTGTAACGTTGCAGATTCAGCTACGATAATGAAAGGCTCACTAGATGTATTCATAAGGAACTAGCAAAACCAGACACCACTGAAGAACAAATTTGAACAGATTTCAGTTCAAATGAAAGAAATGTGCTATACTATTTAAACGTGAGCTGTCTCCTCATATTTGAGGAATTTAGAGATAACTAATATCACAGAATATTCTGAGTTGGAAGGGACCCACAGGGATCATCGAGTCCAACTCTCAATATGATGCACAAATTCCAAAATCAACCAAAAAGTACAGAAGAAGAAATTTCAGAACCACAGATTTATATTATTCTTTTACTGTCACTCTACTAGGTCAGGTTGGATGGGGCTTTGAGCAATTTGTTCTAGTGGAAAGTGTCCCTGCCCATGACAGGGGGGTTGGAACAAAGTGGTCTTTAACATTCCTTTCAGTCCAAACTATGTTATGATTTGAGGATAAGCATCTCCTCTTAAAGACTGGCCTAAGGTACTATCCCACAGTTATACATCTCTACTTGATATACAGTATAAAATTCCCAACTAATAGTTCCTGTAAACAAGAAGAAAACAAAATGAATAAACCTTTCGCAAATATCTATTTGGAAACTTAAACCTAATAGTTTTTTTTTTTAATGCTAATCAGTATTCGGCCTGTGCGAATAATAAAGGAAGTATTCACACAAACTTTGCTTATAAATAATGGTAATTGAGAATATTCTGAAGGCCTTGATGAGAACCCAGGGGACACATAGATAATTCTGGCACTCACTTCTGTATTTGTGCTATTCAACTATGAGCTGTGCCCACAGATCACAGCTTTGGTGATTGTTGCAGCATTCAGAATGTCAGCTGTAACAGGATTTGCTATGCTACAACACAGGCTTTTCTGCCAGGAGTTAGTTATTAACTTGTGGGTTGGTGTGGTGGTGTTTTTGCTTGTTTTACAACCCTGACATATGGAAAGAAGCAACAACAGCTTTATGTACTGGGATTACAGCACTTTACCTTTTAAAATACTCCACTTCTCGTTCTGTTTCATCCATTTCCACGCTGTCTAGATCAATGTCTTTGGGTAGAAACACATCATCTACAAAGGAAAAAGGATAACACTATGTTAGATTCCATGCGGAAGGGAGGAAAGAGGAAGAAGCTGCATTAAAGATGTTTTTGGAGAACTGACTGAACCTTTTAGACTATTCATCAGTCATATTTACTCTGAATTAATACACACTTATAATTAATAAGACACTTCCTGAAAACCCTATACTAGTATTGCTGCCCAGACTTGAAGTTACACTGGTAAAAAGGAAGAGATGAATCAACAGTAAATTTAGTGATTGCATGGGCTGCAAAAGGTACACTAAACATGAAATACATGTAAGAGCAGTCAAGTTACACAGAGGGCTCAAGGAATCAGACAGCTGTTGAATGCCTGAAATTTGTTGGTTGTACTGCTAAAATGGTAGCTCTAGAAACGTTTTCAAAGCAGTATTTATAAAGAAAAACACTTTAAGACTTCTGGGTTTGTAGAGCTACAGTACTCCCTCAGGGACATGATGGTCACATTGTGTCTGCAAGACTTTAAGTCATGCTAGCAACCACTAGACTTTCTTAAAAAAAAAAAAATTAACACATTAATGTATGACTTGAATTGTATGATCTCAGCTATAGCAAAGAAGTCACCATAGAGCCTGTTGGTATATTGTATTATCTCAGCATATGGTTCTCTGAAAGTAAAAAGTATGGTTTGTACTTTAAAAAGAAATGCATCAGAAAGCACACATTTTTGTAGAAACCAATTTGAACATTTTCCTCTTAAAGTTTCTTTCTCACTACAAATACACTCCAATCTCATTTCTGAAGCAGCTTTACAATGCATTCAAAAAAATGGGTGAGACAAAAGGTTACCAAAACCACCAAGTACACACCTGGATTCCAGAATCCTTGAGATTATGAGAATAGACAATTCATAGTAAAGACACTCATAGGAGTTTAAAAGTAGCATGTATTTGCCATTCAATTTACTTCTGAAGAAGCAGAAATCCCTACAAACATGGGGCTTCCCCAACATTCCTAGCTTTCTTCAGCTTCTTTATAACAAGGAGTTAAAATGCTCTGCCAGAAGAAATTTCTTAAAGAAACAGAGATCTCAGCAAAAGCAGTAATATTCACTGCTTTAACACTTCATTTTAAAACTCAGTTAAAACCCCTTAGCTTTGTTTTCCTCTTTTCATCTTCTCTCAGTTACCCTAGTTCTACTTTTTCTTCTCAGTTCGTATTTTGTGTCTTTGCTAATTTGATACATCAACCCTATGTCTTAAAAAAATTATAACTACGTGAAAAATCATGTATTACAGTATCTTTCTTGTAGTGCTCAAATCAGAACTATTTAAAGTAAAAGTCCAGTCCCAACTCTATGGAGAACAGCACAATTTTTTCTTGACAAATTCAGAAACATGTGTCTGTATTTTTTCACATTTAAACATTAACTTTTGGAAATTGTAAATATACTTGATTTCTGCAGGAGAAAAATATGTTGGGGGCAGGGAAGAGGAAAAGATGCAGGAAGGTACCTGCAATTCTCCTACAGTAAATACTCTCTACCACCAGCCTCTTCCATATTTTCTCCTTCAAATGTCTCCAGTCTTATCCTTCAGCTCCCAGTACTGGAGTTCTGTCTTGCTCCAATCACTGAAGTACATTCTTCTTGGTAAATTAAAAAAAGCCAAAACCCAAACACACCTCAACAGAGTATGCACAAGAACTAAGGTAGCAGAGAAAATGGTTCCATACTCTATTGCTGCTCGATTGACATAGAATGGAAACATTAGGCATCAGATTTAAAAACAATTAAAAACAAAGATAGGGCTGACCCAACCCAACCATGACATCACTAAAAAAAAACCAAGAATGAGCTTTACATTTTTGTAACAAAGCTTAACAAACGTCAGTATTCTGAAACACTGGCAGAGACTGTCAGAGACATGAAGGTCTCCTGTCTTGCTGTGCTTACCAGTCAGAACAGCAGCAAGAATTGCTGTACATTGAATCTATGCAATGTTACCACCACTGAGCTACCAGGTGATCCCAGGGGAATAACTGGGTGCTCCAAGCAGACTGATGTCCACACCACAAAACTGCCATCCCAACAGGCAGTGCCAGTAGGGACCAAGGATGTGCAGGAATATAGTGGTGCCCAAGAACAGCAGTTTGACTTTACTGACAAAGCCAACGGGCCAGAACTGCGTGAGCTTCTCAGCTCTGGCATTAGCTGTTGGATGTGTTCATGCAAACAAAAAAATAAGTTGGAAATAAAATTTTTCAAGTGCTACTTGCTTAACTCAATCTTCTATGGTTTTATTATTTCTATCTGAGAAATAAAAAAATTCTGTTTACTAGAATGAGCTAACATGGAGAACACACTCAACTTTATCAACTAATTAACACCCCACTGCAACTTTTCATTCTGGCAAATAAAAAATAGTAAATTAATTTTTGTATTTATTTACTTACCTGTTAATGTAATATAAGAAAGGAATTATTCCACTGAAAAAATTGCATATTTATGCATGAATGACCATTCTTTGACTGCAGAATCCCCTGATTTCTCTTGCCTAAATAGTAAGACCAACTTCGTACTATACTCTTAATGCTGTCTGAGCAACAGTCTTGCTTTTAAAGAAATTCAAAATGGATTTCAGCATATTATTGAATTAAATTATATATTTATTTTCAGTGAGAAAAGAAAGCCAGTCTCCTGGAAAGCCTAACTGACAAAACTCCCCCACAAAATCAGCAGCACATGCTTGTTAGTTTATTTTTAAATGTATCCTACACCTCTTTACTAGAGCACTATCCATCTTTTAATTGTTATAATTCCGATGACTTGAGTTTTCCTAACACCAGTTTTTCAGTTTCTCTAATTTACATTGTCAGAAATGCCTGAAGACAAAGATGTCAGACTTCTGGAATTAAATGGTAACAATAAAAAACAACCAAAGTTCTTCCACTTTCCTACACACTTACCAATGGAATTGTTGACTTTGTCGCCTTTTTTCTTCTTGTTTTTCTTGTTCTTGCCTTTTGGTTGAGGAGAATCTGCAAGTATTAGCTTATTATTTTGCTGCTGTTCACTTGGTGATGGGGATTCACTTGTTACAGGTGCTTTCTCTTCCTTAACATGGTTCAACTGTTTTTTGTTGTTATTGTTTAATTTCTTCTCATCTTTTTTAGGTTCTGCAAGTGTTGGGAGCTCTGCTGCTTTTGCTTTGGATTCTATTTGGTTTCTGGTTTTAGTCTGAGTCTCAGCTGCTTTGGGTGATTCAACAGGCTTTTTCATTTGCTCAACACACTGTTTGTTCATCTGTTTTAGCTTCTGTTTGCTGTTTCCTTCTTTATGTTGATGCATAATATCAAGCAGAAAAGAGAGGGGCTCATGCTGCTTTACACTGCCCTCTTTCTGATAAAGCAGCTTCGAGTCTCTAGAGTTCACAGGATTGGACAGTTCACAGCCTGTCTCTAAAACTGGCCTCTGGTCTGTGTGATTCACATGTCTTGACAGTGAACCGGATGAGGTTTCTATCTTTTCTGATTGCTCGAGGGTACCATTCTGAATGTCTTCAGGTGAGTTTGGGACAGGCTCCTTCACTGCCTGGCAGTTCCTAGTGAGCAGGTCTGCCTTTGGACAGTCCTTACTTGTTCTCTCTTTCTTCTTTTTCTTTACAGCCCGCAACTGCTGAAGCTCTTGAAGTCGTTGTAATTCCTGTTTCAGTCTCTCTTCTTCCTCTTCCTCACGCCGCCTCTGCTCCTCAAGCAACTGGTGATGCTCCCTCTCCCTGGCTTCAGCTTCAAGTCGAGCTTTTTCTTCAAGCTGCAAAGTAACAATAGGTTTATTGAAAGTGACAAGTATTTTGGGAATTAGGAGTTTTAGGGATTATTTACTTTTCTCTATGAACATTCTAAATCCTAGGATGTGGACATATGAACATATTTAACCTGTAAGTCTGCAGAGCAAGCAAATAAGTATACAAAGGCTGCCCTTTTAAATCCATTACAATCCTTTCTCTATTCACAGTTCCTGTGTTTCTGTAACTCATTTGACTGTTGTTAATACCAACTGTTGATCTTTTCTTTGCTACTGCTAAGCCTGACAAACTGCCAAAGTTTTCTATATCCACAAGACATCCAGCTTCCTTCTCGAAGACTGTGTGTATCACTAAGGTAACTCAAGTTTCCATCAGGTTGCATCATTTACCTCTTCTTTTGCTATGGTAGCAGAGTTGCTTTGTTTCAGAGTTCAGGAATGTTAGGAAGAACAATCATTAAAAACATCCAGCACCAAAACACTAAGCAAATAATAGTTTTATTAGAAATCGTAAAAAATCCTAAGGATGGCAGTTTTCTATTGTCAGCCATTAGTTCATCAACCAAAACAAAGACGTAAGGGATTTTTGCCAGCCATTACTGCCAATGCCTAAAACTTTGCTCTGCAGCACTGATCTTGCATCATTAGCAAAATGAAACAAAGACATATACTGAAAACAATCATGACCATTTATTTCCTTGCACATTTAGAGGTGCCTGTATGGCATTACTTTTTCACAGTTACGGAAGTAATTAAAAAAACACTATGAGATTTTTCCACTTCTTATGCTCAAATTGCACTGTGAGAGCAAAGCGAATTTTTTTAAACCCTCAAGATGCTGAATAGTGCTACAACATAAAGAATTTAACTTGTGAACATTAGGTCTTCCAAACCCACGGAAGCATTTAAAGAATGCAGAAGTAGTGCCAGAAGAAAATCCACAAACAAGAAAATATTTACAGTGCAATCACATAACACGCTTACCAGAAATCAAAAACATTCAGCAACCAATTTCATTGTGCCTTGAACTTTATCGTTAAGGCTGATATTTGAATTGCTGTACCAAAGGAAGGTTTCCTGCTTGTTCCAACTTAAAAAAAAAAAAAAATTAAAAAAAAGGATATTTCCTCTGTTACTCCTCTTTCATATTTCTTTTATATTATCCTGATCAAATTTCCAAAAAATAATTTCACTGTTACACACTGGAGTTTTCTAAGAAATCTTTTTGCGCATTTTCATTTGAAAGACACCTCTAATTTTTTCTTCCCCATCCACTCTCTGCAGTTTGCCACTCCAGCTTGGGACAACCCTTTGTGTCATCATGTGGCACAGCATTTAACCTCTGTCAATCAAGACAGCAAGGTGCTCAGTGCAATTATTCTAAAAATACCAAATCTCAACTCTTCCTCTCATAAAAGCACTGACCTATGTTTCCTGGCTTCCTACAGAGACACTTTATCAAAACCATTATTGCAATACAGAAACACTGACTTTCTAACCTCTCCCACTTTTAAATGTCAATGCTACAAAATAATAAAATTTTGTAACACTTCTGACATTCAGAAATAACTTTCTGAAGTGTAGGAAATTCCAATATAAAGCTGACTTGCACCAAAACACATGACAATGGCATTGTGAGGAATCCTCCTGGTCTAGTATGTAACTCCTCAGGTAGCACCAGAACAGGTAAACCAATTCTGTAAAAACAAACAGGCAGCGTACCACAAACTCCACAGAAAACAATTACAGCATTAGGATAAATCAGTATACAGTAGCATACTTAAGGAGAGTGCACAGAGTCAAAATGTGAGGTCTAGGATAAAAACACTTTTATGTCTTACCTTTCTTTGCTTATGCCTGGCTCTCTTGGCTGCACGAGAACTGCTTACTGGTTTGGTTTCAGAGCTGTTTATAAATTGTAGCAAGTCTTCCACCTTTCGATGGTCAACAACACTTTCCCTTTCAGAGATCTGATCTGGCTTCTTCGGCTGCTCCTCTTTCCTTTTTGTTAAACGTAAACGAAGCTTTTCTCGCATCTCTGCATAATTTCTACTGGTTGGTGCAGCTGGAGGCTGAAGGACACAAGACAAAAATTTAGTGACTAAATGGAAAAATTTCACCAACTTAATGTTTTCGAGATTTTGAAATTTTAGAGACCTCCAAATAGCACAGAAGGGTCAAACCTGACTATCAAACTCATTGTTTGTATATGAACCTAAATCGTATTTAACAGGCAACAGATCTGCCAGACTTGGTGCTGGCTTCTGAGCTGTATTTTCCAACTAAAAGAATGGCTGCTCTTGAGGAGGATGGCATGAGTGAGAAGACAAAGAAATAACCTCTAAAAGCAAGTAAAAAATACTCTAAGTTATATTTCCATGTTCTCTTGTGATTGGTATACCATATTTGAAAATTCAAAAGGAACAGACATTTGCTCTGTTTTTATCTCCTATGAAATCTGTTTCAGAGTTTGGGCTACATAGGCTTCTAGGCTCCATCTGTGACGGGCTGATTATCCTGCATTGAAGCCTGCCAGCACACCCTCCAGCAGAGTCCCATCAATAACTTAACACTGCTGCAAGTGGAATCTTTGCATAGTGTTTCATATCTGTATTCCCATCCACTGCTCCTGCCTCTCAGCTCCTCATTCCTTCTCCCCTCCTGATGCCTTACCCTTTCTGCCCCTGTACCAGACCTGCTGCCCATCTGTTCGCAGCTACACCACTTCAACTCACTAAACCAGCAAAACAAAGCCTATTAACTTAAAAATCCTGTCGCGTTCTGCTGCTTCAGCAAAATGAATAACTTACTGTGCAGTCAGATAACTATCAAACAAATCAAGCATGGACACGGTGGGAACATGCAAGGAGAAATGGGATCCCCTCCCTGGCCCCTTGCAGCCACAGGGCAGGAGCTTTTAATTCACTTGAAGCACTAAGATGAAACTGCACCTGATCAAATACAGGGCAAATAAACTGAGCTTTTACTTCAAACAGGAAAAATGCCAGTGACTCAGATTGTACCAGTGAACTGATTATTAAAATGGGTCATACATACATTTACAAGTTAAGAAAAAATAATGTGTTACATCTTAGGTAAAAATCTGGGGGTTTTTTGGGTTTTTTCCCTTTTTTTAAAATCACGCCAAAGCGAATATGATGAGGATTGCTATTTATAGATGGGAGACTAGCTCTTAATTGCCATGAAGATTTAAACTAATACCTTATATAAAGTGTACTTTTACTCAAACTCATCACATTAATTGTAACTGCAGTACCACAGAGGAGTGAATGAATTTTGAAAAGTTATTTAAATGGCTCAATATCCGTTTGCAGTTTCAGTCAAACATGGTATCTGTTGCTTCCTAAATCTTTTAGTCATTTTTATTGCTCTTAAATGCTTTCAACTGGAAAGGTTTATTTCAATCATTTATTTCAAAGAGGACAATTACTTTTTAACTCCTCTTAGAACTTCCTGAGTGAGTTCCAATGCCATCCCCTTAGATGCAGTCTGATAAATCACATACAATCGATGACAATTAAGTGACAAAAAGACAAACAAAAGCAATTTAAAACACAACAACTTACTCCTCCATGGCCGAAGAACTCACAGTAACAGCAGTCACAGTATTTTCCTTCCTTCTGATTTGTGGAAGTTGAGGTACTGGAGCTATGCTCTGAACAGCTATCTTCATCCTGGCTCTCCTCTCCATCATACTGCTGATGATCATACGTGTTACTATTCTCGCAGCGATGGCCCTCACAATCAGGATCACTATGTTAAATTAAAAAAACAAAGCCTGTAAAAACTCTAATGATAATAAGGTATTAAAAAAAACCCATATACAGTTATGTCGACATCTACCAGAAACAATGGTTCTCAAACTGGGGTATCAGCCACCAGTGACGTATCAAATCCTAAAGCCTTCATCCACTAGCTTCCAAATGGAGTCATTAAAAGCCAAGCAGCAGGATAAAATGATACACAGGAAAGTGATTTATAAAAGACTAATTTAGTGACTCCCTGAACAAGCAGCCTAGAGAGTGAGTTTTGGAAGTGTTCTTCCTGGCTTTAAACAGGTAAAGTATCTCAGTCACAGAGACTAGTTTTTTTAAATGGAATGCTTTCGAAACTGCTGCCCACCTCACCACTTGTGGCATGAAGAAAGTTTCAAATGCAGTTGCAAATCCCCTGGTTTTAGATCGATTTTCAAGCTCTTCACTTGAATTAAAAATCCAAGGTCAGCTAAAACCAAGATGCTCCCATAACCCTGACTGCAACTTGATTTTGAAGGGGAACTACTAGCACTTCTCTTCAATAAACAGGTACATGGCAGTCGATTCCCCCAGAGCTCTGTATAACTGTGCGCACATTTCTCCTGCCCAGGACTTTTAAAACTGATGTGATTTTGCTTCAAAAGACAGTAGCATTAAAAGAAAAAAAAACTCTCTCTTGTCTAGCATTTCTTTGTTCGTATGCTAGAAAGGTGAAAACAGCCCATCATCTGTCTTACCCACAAAATATGTATAAATCATCCTCCTAACCTCAGTCCCCCTTCCCAGAATGCAATCACTGCTTCTGGGCTCTCTCCCAGTTTGTTTTTTTTTTAAACAAACTAAGCATATCACGTTAGCGCCTGGAGATGATGACCAAAAGCTGGATTTCTACTGTGTTCAGTAGTACATATTCAATTACCTCCCTGCACTAGGTAACAAAATTTCTTTACCAAATTCCAAAAATTTCTCAAGGGTGAAAAAACAATTACTTATCTTGAGATATCAACAATAAAACCAGTTGATAACAAAAATAAGGGCATTTTCAGAAGCATTTACCAAACTCTACCTAAATCCAGCATCATCTTCTGAAAACTTAAGAGTGTCCAGGAGGCTCAATTCATAGCATCCATGATCACAGCCCTACAGGTCACAAAGAGCTTAGAGCAATGACGCAACTGCTTTTCTATCATGCCTCCACCCTTCACACACACCGAAGAGCTGGCACCATTGTCAGCCTGCCACAGCATAACACTACCAGCAGACAGCTCCACCAAAGTCCCTCCTACCTGCAAGACCTTTGAAAACCTTCAGAAATCACAACATCCTTCCACACTAAAACCACTCTATGAATGGTAGGACCGATACGCAAGAATTCTTAAGCATAGTCAGGAAAATGTGTCACAACATAGCAGGTTTCAAAATCTCTTTATAGTTTGAGCTAAATTACAGATTAAGTTTTCACAGCTTTTCATTCTTGCTTGCCATGTAAAGCCAAAATGACAGAAAACAGGTATGTTATAGAAGAGGTTTGTATCTCAGCAGCAGCAATCACTACCAGAAATGAGACTAAGAAAGAACAGTTTGACTTGTATGTCTCAGGTAACACTTCTAAAAGTGACCAAACATTTGTTTTCAAGCCTCTAAATTCAGTAACTGGACTTCACAATGGAAATCATATTTGTCAAGTCTCACACCAAGTTACATACTAAGTATCTGCACTTGGTTCCATTTGCTGAACATAAATATAGCTTTACACTCTACAAAGAGTGGCAAAGGAGAAGAGGCAGCTGTATTTCCATTTGCCTTCTACTGCAAGAAAGAATAGCAAGAGTAATAAACTTACCTGCAGACACTTGGTGGGGCACTTACAGAGCTGTCTGTGGTTGAAGTAGGAGGTGCAACTGTAGTAGGACAAAGACCTGAATGAGGATCCACAAATCCAGGGGCTGTTGCAGCAGTCTTGGGGAAAGAAGGAGCAGCAAGATTTGGAAGATGTGGGGTAGAGGCTGGAGACAGTGCAGCAGGAGACAGTGAAGGAAGGGATGCTAAACTGGTAGGACTATTTCGTGGTGCAACTGGCGCAGAATGTCTATGGTCCTCTTTATTAATATTGTGGAACACTTCACCTAAATTGGGGGAAAAAAGAAACCACTTACAATTGAAAATAATTAGTAAGTCTCCATTAACTATCCATAAAATCAATACAAAGTACTGTATATTCTCAGCTTCTGTAAAAATCAGCAGTATTTCAACACATTTCTATTACCAATTTCAAACCCTAACATCAAGGTCTTTCACAAAATTCTTCAATCCAGGAGTACAGAGACTAATTCAAGAGTAAGAACAACAGCAGTTAACAAAAATCATCAAGATACATAACAGTACTAAATTAAACTCAATATAAATCTTTATAGCTAGCCAAACGTGTAGTTGAGCCAGTTACTGAAGCTCTGAGTTACAAATCCTTACCTATTGATGAAGGTCTCTTGGATGATACTTTGAACTGGTTGCTGCTTGACTGCACTGTAGTTGCTGTGCAGGAGACAGACGAAGTGGCAGAAGAGGTTGCCATGACAACTTTATTAGCTTCCATAAAGGCATCCTGGAAATTGTACAGACATTTCTTCTTTGCAGCATTTTTTTTCTCTTTGCTGTCAGTAACTGCTGTTGTTTCATTGCTTGATGTAGTAGGAAGTGCTTCAGGTCTTATTTCTGAGAGTGCCGGTGCTAATATATCACTCCCTTCAATTGAAACACACACAGTAATTAAGAATCACATATTTACTGAAGTGTCCTTATAGGATTTAGAATTAAGCATTCAATAATTCAGATTCAGACATAAGATATCTTGTTAGTGTTGGTTTAGTAGGATTAGTGAAGGGAATCTTCCTTTCCCCCTCCATCCTCCCAAATAATGCAGCTGTAACACAAAGTGCTGGGAAGTCTCAGAGCAGAATCACAAATCCTAAAGATAGAATTCTAAGAATGGTACTAAATGTGTTAACAAGCAGCAAAAATCCTCCAGGCATCTTCATTTATAATTTAAAAATTTAAACTGGATGCCATTTTACATGCTAAGTATATAATCTTCACTATCTGAAGTCCAAGTTGGCCATGCAACAATTATAAGATGGAACAACCTATCCTTTTAGCAGTACAAAATGATAAACCTTATTTTTATTATTTGAAATTCCAGTTAACAGAAACACCTTTGTGCCAGACCTTCCAGATGAGTCTGCCACCAACCATCTGTTGGAACAGCTACCCATAACTACATTTGTAAATGGATGAGCTGTCCTACTGAGGAAGTTTTCTGGATGTTTTTAATGCCTTTCTTTTTAAGTATCACTGTAGTAGCTTGACACAATTTAGCAGGAGATGAGTCTGGAAAAAAAAAAGCCAACACACAAAACCCCCAAGCTTCCTTTTTCATACAAGTCAAATAAAATAAAAAAGGCTTTTAAATATTTGCTAGGATGTGAATGGAAAGATTTCTCTCTCTCTCTGATTTTCTTTTTATTCTCTTCCACTTTAACCATTAGGATTTCCAAAGGCTTCCTGGTTTAAATTAGGATTTTTCTTGATTTATGCTTCTGTCTTTCTGAATGACAATGCAGTTATCTGTGTGTATAATAAGTAGGATGCAGTACCATGTTACCAGTGCTCTTGCTACCCTGTAGAAATAAGGCAGGCTTTTGTGGCAGAAGTCTGTAAGTTATATAAGTTTCCCTTTACTTGTCATTTCTTTGCAACATAACTCTACAATAACCATAGGTGAAAAATAGCAAACTATTCATTTGCCTTTAGCATCTTCTCCCCGATACATAAGAATTTATTTTTCAATTTTCGGGCCCACTGGAGTAAAAGTGGCAGCAAATCTGCCAGAATCCCATCTTACAAAACTACGGTGATAAAACTCACCATTCCTGAAAAGAAACATAAAACATAAGGCTTTTAACTAGTCAGTGTGAAGTAGTAACAAACCCTCACCAGGAATTGTGTCAGGCAAAAATGTAGCAGGATTCCAGTTCTTGTCATTCATCACCTCTGAACCCCACAGACTTATAAATTTAGAGCTATTCCAATCTGGAGTGCTCCCGAAACAGCTTGGATAAATATGATCTTGGAGAGATGCATTGAATACTTGATGCTTGTTTGTATGATTCTGAACTGGAGCTGGTGGTAATGCCTACAAAAACAAAGAGTATTTTCCCAATTAATATTCTGTTTGCTTACACAGTCACTCCAACAGCAATATTCAAATCCTAGTGTTTTAATTGGGAAAAGCATTATCAAAAGCATAATAGACAGTATTTCCCAGAATGATAAAAAGACTGATTTGTTGATTATTAAAGCAGATAATATATTATACAGATTGTATGTACATATATATATTTTATACTCACAAAGTATTGCTTTTAGAATCAACTAATTGATTAATACAAAATATCCAGATCTCGAAGAATAGTTGTGCCAATATACAATTAAAACCAGTATTTGTATGAAAGTGAAACTTGTTAGGAATTACTACCTTTCAAAGCACAAGCTGCCTAAACTAATCTTCTCTGACGTGGCAATCATTACTACAGAAGACAATTGTGAAAAAGGGATTACAAACACTTCAGCACTGAAAATAAGGGCAAGAGAAAAATAAATAAAACACATAAACCAAAAGCTGATTATTTGCTTCCATTTTTTAAATTTTCAGGTATTAAGTGGTTCCTAACTTAGAACTAACAGGCAAGGAATACACCCTTGCCTTTTAAGAACTAACTGGGGTAAAAAAAAAGGGAAACACACACTTTCTCTTGTTTTATAGAGACAGGTTGTTCTGGCTCACCCTATTTCTTCTGACTGAAATTATACATGTTCTAAAATGACCTTTCTCCCACAGACCTCAGGCAACACAAACATTAAATTCAATTACTGCCGCCTTTAAAAAGGCCAAGGAAAAGTGAGTTTGTTCTCTTTTTACACTAGATTTGATGGAAATTGAAAGCTATGCAGAAGTAGATATAGATATTAAAAATATCAGTTGAGTACAATGACATTTCAGACATTAAATTCATGGCCAAACAAACTACTTATACACCCAGACTCCCTTTTTCATACAGAAATGTTTTCATTATCTGACTAATGGTGAGTGTGGGAGGGGCTGGAATAACCTGCATTAAAGAAAATTTGTACACATGGGTACAAAGAAACACTTAACAGGGTTTCAAAAGGACAGCAGAAGGTTTTTGCTGGCATGTTGCAGCTGTGGAACAGAGGTAAGGAAGGGACACTGGTAAGACAGGAAAAACCAAAGTGGATGCTAAGAAGGACAAAAAGAGCAAGTCATCTTGGTGAACTATTCTACTCTTCTTGCAACCACAGGATCACTGGGTCAGACCAGAAGGAGAGGACAAAGATGTACCCATTGACAAAGGCTTTGCCCCTCTCAGCAGCACTCACAGTTCAACTGCTTTAAATAGTATGTGAAACAACATCCCATTGTCAGGAATGCTTGGTTTTGACTCTGATTTCTGAAAAACTGTCACGTGGTCCCAATTCTTGTTCCACACCTTTCTATTTATTAATTACAAGTTTAAGGTCAAAAGAATTCTGTAGAACCTGCAGAAATGCAAGTTCTCTTGAACAACAAAAAACTTCTAACAAATAGGAAGTAAGACTCCCATGTCTGTGTTTTCTCAAAAAAACCCCCAAAAACCTAACCCAAAACAAAAATAAGAAATCATTAAATTTTTTAACTGCAAACCTCAGAATATTATTGCCAAAATGAAATACTACATTTTTCTAATATATATGAAATGAAGATTTAATTAGTCCTCTCACACTGACTGAAGTCCCATCACTGCTTCCCCCACTCAATACTCACTGGACTCAACTTGTTTTCTAATCACAGTAAAGACAATATCAGTCTTTCTGACAAAAAAATACCCTCAGCCATTCTGTATGAACCTTTCAACAGTTCTGAATCTGTCTTATTCCCTGCCCCATATGATTCCTTGCAAAAGGAATACTATAACCAAACTACAATTTCAAGCAACTTTCACAGTTCCACTGATACTCAGTCATGCTGGTTTATACAGATGTACAGAATTTTTTCTGGGATGAGGATGCATCCATCACCTTGGTCAGGCTTACCTTACTGTGTGTGAAGGGAGAAGCAGTGTACAAGTTGGGATGGATAAGTGGACGAGGCAGATGAGGAATCGTATGCAATGGTATATGTCCATGGATGTGAGGATAAAGATGAAGTGCAGGATGTGCAGGTTTTTCAGGATTCATAAACTGGTGCCCAGCAGGCAGGCGTCCAGTTGCAAGTGCAGAGGCTGTTAGTCCTGAGGCTTCTTGTTTGCAAACGTGACATTCACAAGCATTTGGACCTTGGTCAGCCTGTAAAAAAATCCCCACAAAACCCTTAAAATTTCAATCTACTCAACAGACAAAGTCTCAACAATCAGTAGTATTATTTCATTTTGCATACATTAATTAGTATTTTCAGAGCATCCACAGAATTCTTCTTTCTAGTGCCAATAAAAAAGCCTTGCAGTGAAGCAAAAGCACTAGTGAAGAAGCTTTAACTTACTTAAAAGAAGACCCTAAGAACTGACAGTATTTCATACCATACAGACATTTAATGTCCACTATCAATGACAACAAGCAAAATACTGATACAAAACACTGATACAAACCTTGATGGAGTTCCACCATTACTAGGCAATTACCCCAGTATAAAAAGAAAAAAATCAAACTGGATTAATATTTTCCACTATTTTCCAACCACATGGAAAAAAAAATACATGCAGGAAGTAGTGGTAAGAGTTGATTAGCTGGTAAAACTGGAAGCAGTCCTAAGCTGCATTAGGCAGAGCACAAACACCATGTCAAGGGAGGCAATCTTTCCACTCTGCTCAGCACTGGTGAGACCAGCACTAGGCTCAGTTCCAGGCTCCCCAGCATGAGAGACATGGACACATTGCTCTGAGTCCAGTGAGGAACCACAAAGATTGGAGCATCTGTCAAGGAGAATGAGAGCACTAGGACTGTTCAGCCTCAGCAGAGAAGACTCAATGGGATCTTATCAGGGTGTGCTCCCTGACTGGGTGGTGAAGGGAAGAATAGAGAGGACAGAGTCAGACTCCTCTCAGTGGTATCCCAAGAAAGGACCAGAGGAAATGGGAGATTGAAATACAGGAAATTCCAGTCAAACTTAAACCACTCATTTGTATTCCACTCAAACCATTCATTTGTGAGAGTGGCTGAACACTGGAACCTATCACACACAGCACTTCTAGAGCCTCCATCCATGGCTGAAAACCCAACTGGACACTGTGCTGACCAACCTTCTCTAGATGATCTTGCTTTCACCAGGGAAAAAAAGAAGGAAGGTCCAGATTATCTGCACAAGTCCCTTCCAAACTCAGCTCTTCTGTGATTGTGTGAAAAGTGACATTTCTCATAAAAATTTTATAATTGCACCAACCACTTTAGAAAATCCACATTTTAGAAACTTGTACTGATCTCAAGGTATCATCAACCTCTGTTGTCTCAAAAGAACTCAAGACTTCAGAAGAAAAGCAGCCCGGGAAAGAGCAACTCCATTTCCCTCTCTTAGCTCATTACTTTTTCCTGCCTCTGTCCCCCAACATTTTACTGGAAGATAATTTCACCAGAAGCAATACCAAGAATACTTCCCAATTTCTCTTTTCCCAAACAATGTGCCAGTTCATATTTTTCAAAAAATGTAACCATTTCTAGCTTTCTAGAGAAGAATTGACACCTGATGCTCTTCTTAAATATACCTTCCTCTCAAACAAATAACTCATTATCACTTAAAAGCATTACAACCCTTAACACAAGGTATATTTTAACAAATAATAGATTTCATTAACCAAATACAATGACTGAAATAATTTTGTGTATAAAGAAAACAACCCTCCCCTAAAGTTATAATAAAAAAATTCGTATTATCCAGAAATCAACACTAATCTACTAACATATGAAAATGGAAAAAGAATTTCAAACAGACTGAGACTCAAAACCCAGTTTTGACAAATCCTTGAGTACTGAAAGGAATCCAAGAGAAAGAGAGATACTGAGTAAATCAGCCATCCCAAAAGGTAATGCTAAAAAAACCTCAAATTCACATGACATGTACCAGTGAAATTGATCACTTAAATACAACACTACACTACTCAGCTCTGATTAGATGATCAGACTAAATAAAGAAAGTCATTAAGAGTTCCTCAGAGTCATTCTGAGAAAATCATTCTTCCTCAAAAAACACAAGAGAGAAAGGCTAAATCCGTCTTTTAATCTTGCATTTTAGTTTGCTTCCCTAAGGCCAGTAGACTTACATAATCTCATTTGGTTTTCCACAACACATTCTGAATCTCTTCAGCAGTTTCAAACTAGTCTGACAAAGGTCTCACCCCATGTGATTTTTATGGCATTGGTCAGCCATACATAGGAAAAACCCTCAACATACTTGCTGAAAGAAAATTGGTTTAATACTCTTAACAAATGAAAACGTATTTCCAGTGGAAGATCTTAAAACATCCTAACCAGAGGAGAACATCTGCTGGGAGACGACTGCTGTCCAAGCTCTCGAAGGTGCACCAATGTGGATTCTCTTGTGCAATAAGAAATAAAAGTGACAGTCTCTCTCAAAGCAGTGAGCCTGTGTTGTAGCTGCAGGCTAACTCAGATTGAAATCCACGTGGTTACAGAGACAAATCCATCAAACACTTTGCTTTGGTGCTCAACTGTTAAATGAAACACCACTCCTTGCTGAGCGGATAGTCTAGGCATGGTTCTCTAGGTGGTCTGACGACCTTACAGTCAAGAGCATAATAATCTTAAATCATTAAAAACAACCAAACAAAAAAATCAAACACCCCAAGACCCATGACATAAGTCATGCAATGGATTTAAATGCACAGGGAAAGGTAGTCCTCAAATAGAGTATGAAAAAAACCCCCATGCATTAACTAAGTACTCATAACACCCAGCTCCCACCCTAATTAATTTCAAATAACATAACGTTAATATTTAGCGAAGACCAGTTTGATCTTCCAAACAGAAATGCTTGTTAGTTTATGTTTCTCATTCATACAAGGAAGGAATAAGCTTTTATGCCTTTTCCTGAAGCCACTTCCAATATAACTAACACATTTCAGGTTTTGACTAAAAGAAGATTATTTGACATGAAAACGGAGCAGTTATTTTAGGCGTCATACTTACTTACTGACAACATCATATTTTAAGTTAAAATATTAATTGATGATATAAATGTTTTCTCATTTGAGCAGCCACATTACAGAAATTAACCTACTACACGGATTGCTTTTAGATGACTGTACCTGCTGACTGGGGTAAGAAGGTGGTGGACTATCCATTTTTGTTTCATCTTTCCTTAATGCCCTTTTTCCTAGAGACATTTCCTCCTTTTGAGTCCCTGGTGGTTCACCACTGCTCTCCCCATCTGCTTCTTCATCATCTGCTTCTGAGGAACTGCTGCTAGTACTGCTCACCTGAGGAGACTGGACAACATGAACTCATTAACATGGGGACATTAACAAGGACAGGCATTTCTCCAGTGAGTATATCCAAATACCAGAAAAAACTAGGACACTGCAAAAGCTGTACCTCATCTTTCAATGCCATGTTTTCACCTCCGCCATTTAGCTCGCTGTGGATTCCATTCATGTTGGCTACAACCTCTGCATCGTCATAATTATTCAGTGGGTAGATATCAGCAAATTTTGCTGATAATGGTGCAACATCATCATCATCACTACCACTGAGGGGAAAAGAGGCTTAGATAAATCACAGTGCTCAGTTATAGTGAAAGCAGCTACAATATCAAGATTAAATAAATTTGAGAGCATCTCTTGTATAAATGTTCCAATTAGGAGTCAGAGGATGGTCTTCCAAGTTGTTCAACTGAATTTACTTTTTCAAGCAAGTAAAATCAAGCAAACCTGCCACATAATCCTACTGAACACAGCAGTCACATGCCAAGATGACAGACTTGATCAAAAACAGGATTCTCTGCTGGTTTGGGGTAAAGTACTTTTCAAATACTGTTTTCTGACCAAGAATCTGTGGAATTAATAATTCCAGGATATTGATGATCTTTAATGTGATGAAAAAAGCCTTATGCCACTGTCTTCCTTCACAGAAGTTGTGAAGTGGAAAAAAACCACAATATAAAATTCAAGTTTTTCCACACATTAAATGTTATACCAGTAAGACAGGAACACTGAACACATCACAGTAACTCTTAAATTTCAATAGCAATTTGTTTGTAGACAACCCCTCATCTGCATGCGTTTCAGAACCTGCTCTAAAATACTTAACGGAATTTTTTGCCATACAGACAGATAGTAAAAGCACATTTAATTACTTACTCCAGGGAAGTCTTGCAAAGATTGGTTGCTTCACGTTGCTACAATAATCCACAGCTCTTAAAAGAGCTCTTAAACTGTGCACTTTATCTTTTTGCATTCCATAAAATACTGAGCCAAAATTTAATTACATGATGGCACCATTAGGCATATTTCAAATGTACAATGAAGAAATAAAACACAGCAGATAGTACGAGACACAAAATGGCACTTCCCCAAGGAGCAGTGGTATTTCCCTAAAAACAGGGTTGTTACAGTAAATAATACTTGGATGCAACTGAACTAGCTTCTGAAGAGACAAACTGAACAATTTTTGACATTTCGGCACCAAGACTAGTGAGAGTTTATAGAAGTGGCAAAGCACACACTTAAGAATATGTAGCTGTTTTCAAGTGCTCTCTGAATGGGTTCAGAAACTAAAGCTCTGTAATGAAAGATTAAACTATTGGTGGTGGTAGTAGATAAATGTTTAGAGGAAATGGAACGTAGTGACTGACAGTCACCAGAAACATCCCACACATCTGCATTGTCCTCATTCATCACACTGTATTAGCATGAAACACTAAGGCAAATTTCCTTGACTGTACCTACAGCAGCTATTTCATTGGTGTTCCCACAAGTACTCAGATTGGGGTTTTTAAGTATTCCTTTAGAATATCACATGACATAGGAGACTCCTGGTTAGCTGTGCTCATACCAAGCACAAAAGCCAGCCCACCAAGAAGCTTTAACCCTTCGGAATTATGAAGGGGTGGAAGTCCACCATTTAGACTAAAGCCTCAAATCCAATGGTGACTGGGATTGGAGTGTAAGAAAGTGGGTGGCAGATACTTCTGATAAGAGACAATAATTTTTGGTGCAAGACTCATGTTAACACAACTTCAACAATTCTAAAAGCCATAGAATAAAGGCTTTTTGGAACTGAAGTAATTTATATGAAATGACAGTCCTCAAAAAAAAGAACGCCAGCTCCCTTAGTTGGTTTAGGAAAATTTGACATTAAAACACAGTGCTCTAAAGTTGATCGATACTTTATGTCCTTGTAATTGCAAAGCAAGAAAGTCCACACTAGTATCTTCAGAAGATACTGTTTAGAAATTTGAAAGGATTTTTTTAATACATATATATATGTTTGCACAACATACAGCATTGGAGTTATTGTTAGCCGAATACAGTACCATTATTAAATAATTTTCTGAGACAAAGCTAGCATTACATCATGACAACCTGCCAATGTCATCGCCTGCTTAAGTTCAATTCACTACCAAAATTTAAAACAGAAAAAATTACTTACAAAGTTGGTGCAGAACCATTATCTGCGAGGATCAGTCTGGGATGTTGCTGAACTGTGATAGGCGAGCTGGAACCTGATCCTGAACTTGCTGAAGACATACTGGGTGGGCGGATCTCAGATAAATAATCCGGAGCAGAATCAATTTGTAGTGGTAACTGGTTAATGTGGATATCATCCGTTATGGGAGAATCCATGATGCCACACGTTAAAATGTGTGAAAGGCTGCAGTCATCACAAGTACATCTGTTCAAGAATTAAATTACAGATTTTTTATGACCTTGTTTAACTAGCATTTAGTAAAAGTAACCACACTCTTTGTTCCAATAATATCTTTCTTTTTCCCTTGAACAGGAAAGTTATGATTTATTATGATTTCATACTAAAAACATCAGCTCACCTTCTTCTATAATTACAGTTGGGACAGTCAGGCATGCTCAAACGTGATGACAGCATGTGTCTCATTGTGTCTGTGAAGTTGTTCTCCCCAGATAGTGCTTTCTTGTTATTAAGCTGAAGTAAATGGTAAAGGCAGTGTTTTAGTAGTGCAAGTCTTCCCATGAAAAATTCAATGGCACATAATGACAAGTTACATAACCAAAAAGGGTTCTCTGGGCAAAATAATTCAAAAGCAAAATAATTCAGAATAATTTCATGAAGGTCGCATTTTGATCATGAGTGAAAAAGGAAGTTCAAAGTTACAAACAACAAACTTCTGGCATCAATACCCTTCAAATAAAGTATGCTTCTACTATGAAATAGGAAAGTGAACAAGTCCATCTTCTTGACTCATTCGTACATACATCTTGCACCGTATTGCTGCTGATGCATTCTGAACTTGAGCAGTTTTTGTCTTGTTTCATGGTAAGCACAAAAGGACACTGCTGACAAATGGAGAAAGCAAACTGACCCTTAACTTGCAAAACAAAAAAAATCAGGACTAATTTGGTACCTACAATGGTTTAGAGTCAAGAGTAGCTGCCCAAAACAGGACTTGACTGCATTAGTGAAAAAAATACAATCCATGTAATCTCCACCTGGCAGAGGCCTAATCCAGAAAGCACCTAATTTCATTAGATACCTACAAGCCTTAGGTTAAACAAGGATGTGCCTAAACTCCCACTTCTATACATGCCCAGACCTGATCCTTACCTAAGCAGCCATGGTCTTACAGCTCACTTAATGCCAATTAGGATCAAGGAAAAAGAGGATTCTTCCTCAAGTCCTCTGAGGAGACCTGTATACCAGATGTTCTGAAGACATGGTTAACACAGGCTTATGTTCCTTACAGGAAAAAGTACTTACTGATGACTGCTTTGAGACATTGCCAATTTAAGCTTAAACTTAAGTTTATTAAAATGTACTATCATACTCTCTCTGGCTCATGACTAGCGTTTCTTTCTGCATACTGGTACAGGAACGGAGAGGTTCTCCATCCAGTGTTGACTCTATCCGAAGCCCACTGTACTCTTATGGAAAGCATGATGCACACTTGAACACTTCTAGGCTGCAGAAGAGAGTACTGAGTCTTAAACAGCAGTTTTATAATAAGGTAGAAACTTCCACTGGCCCTCTCTGGGTACAGCTTAAAACAAGGAACATAGTTCTGCTCAGCCTTTTCCCCCACAAAACAAATGCAGGAGCTATCTCCAGAGTCCCAGTAGGTGGAATCACCTGCCCTCATACTGAGGCTCATAGTCCTGCATACGCACAGGAACTTGTTAAACTTTTGAGCACAATATTCCCTACCTCGTATGTCAAGACAGCTCCACACTCAATGTATTGGCTGTTTTGGATCCCACTCTAAGGCAACAAAAATTCCCCTGTTTTGGTACAAAGACTTTAAACACCTGGCATTCAGTCCTAAGACTACAGCGGTTACGTTTTACCTTGTAGTAACTGAGTTTGCATACTTTTACCTGCTCTCCTCGGATCTCGCTTTTCTGTATTTTAGAGGATGAAATTTCATGCCTGGCATAGTTGCAGAATTAGATTGCACAGAACTAGTACAACATACTACACTCATGTTTGCATCTTACAAATATATGTGTAGCATTAGTATAACTTAGAATAGAAAAATTATATTAGAAAAATAATCCTACCTGCTCTTCAATAAAACGCCTCTGTTTAAAAAATTCCCAGTCTTCCTTTAGCATGCGTTGCTTTGTTTTCATTGCCATCTAAAACACAATTTGAGGAAAACTCATTGATTTAATAATAGAAAACCTACTTTGTTGTCAACTGGCCTATCGGTTTCATTAAACCTAGCTTATCTATACTACTCTGCAAGTACTTACACACTTAGTCAATAGGAAATGTATTTTATTTGGTAATAATTTGAGTCACTTAAACATAAGATTTTATATTAATTTACATGATTTTTCACCTGGATTTTTCCACTGTTACTCCTTATGTTAATATTTCTTTCCATTGAACAGTTTCGTAACATTTTTAATAAAATGTGATTAGTATTAAATACTCAACATCTCAGATTCACTAAAATCCACTAAAATCTAGAGATATTGGACTTACAGCACAGCAAGGCCTCAACACAGGCTCAAGTGTAAACCCTGAAGTACCATGTGTGGAACTAATCAGCCAAAGAGCCAAAAGAATCTAAAGAAGTGATCTAGACTAACACTATTTAGCACATTTATTTCTCAAAGTCTTTCTTGCCCCTTGATTTATCTAAGCTGGAAAAATATTGTATTTGTCTCTTGTCTCTTGAGTCATATCACCATAAATGCACATAGAGTCAGATTTTTTCTGATTTAGTAAATAAAAAAAAACTCTGACAAAACACAAAAGCTTTCATGAACTTTAGCACAACAAAATGCAAGAACAAAGCTCCTCCTGTTGTATCTTACAACATTTTAACAGCATTACTTCATCAGTGAGGAAAAACAACTACCTGGGTTATCTTTTACAGTTCTTTTTTTTATTTACCTAAATAATAATATTAATCATCATCTATTACCTTTTAGAATATAAGAAATTGCTTCATAAAAATAAGTTAGTGAGCCAAAGACCAGTAGGTTACACCATTAGCAACATTCTTTTTATCTTCAAAAGCACACCTCCAGAAATTCATACTAGATCAAAAGTTTAAAGTCCTACTACTAAACTAAGTATATTATTGCTATTATCATTATTTAACTTAGGAAGATGACATTTTAAGCTGGGGATCTGAAACAGTATTAAGTGGTAAAATTTTGCCTAATTAATTTCTGAAACTATCAGCATCATATTTTAATTACTACTGCATTTGGATTTCCTTTGCTCCAGTGAGATTACGTCAACACCAAAAAGTGAGTTTTCCAAGTCCATGTGTGTTTAAAAAAAAAAGGAAAGAATGGCACCCACGAAATATTCTTAAATCACTCATACCATTTCTCAGACACATGAAAAGGTACTGCAGAGCCTGTGGCAAGCAACATCAGAAATTTCATTCTGGGTGCATTATCAGCTCCTGAAAACCCTTGAGCTATATTTAAAGCCAGCAACACTCCCTGGGTTTAGGTGCCCTGACACCTGAACCCTCACCATCAAAGTCAGCTACCTCCATTGACTATACTTTGTAAGAGAAGACATTTAATGCCAGAGAACGACATTTAAAACAGCCAGTGCATTAACTGGGAGCTGCCTACTCAAGCCTGCCAACAAAGTGTCAGAGCGAACAGCATGGGATAAGTCCCGGTACTTGAGCATTAATGGGAGCAGGAGCTGACACTCAAGTTTTCCTACTTCCACCTTTGCAGCCTTTCCTATACTCCATGTCTACAAGTATCTTAAGCTATTGATCTAATAAATAATAGAAACCCACTTCTCTCCTTTCTTTCTTTTCCCCAGCAAATATTTATTTCGCCAGAGCAAAGCAGCTGCAAAACAAACCACATGAATCATGCCCAAGAACTCTGCTAGGGAGTGGGAGATAAATTCAAATGCCAGCAGAAGAAAAAATTTAACTTCTTGTAGTATTGTACATCTGGACTGAATATGCTACTACACTGCCCTATGGAGAAGAGAGGGCCACTACCACCCTCTTCCTTCCTCCCTATTTATTTGAGGCTAAAAAGTATTTGAGCTCCATCAGACAAGTGAGACAGATAGGTGAACAAGTATTTGTCCATTCTGAAATGGATTTAATCATAAAACAAAGCCAGCAGTCTGGTCAGAATGGAAACATAACATTAAATCATCTGTGAAAACTCTGATGTCCATGCATATATCACATGCATACATCACATATTTGTTCCTTCCAAATTTTAAAGTCTGCACCAAATGTGAATCACACATTTGAGCTTCCCAAATTCCATGTGTTAATCTAATCTATTTTCTTAGACTATTTCACTGGAAATAATAAAAATAATTCCTCTTATCACCAACTCCCAGCACACAAAAATACTGTCTGCTTCAATTATCCACACAGCCACCATAAAGACAAAACCCAATTAGGCCCATGCTATTTTGTCTATTAAGTAGACCAGGACTCTAAAGAAAATAAAAATCACATATTAACACAGAGAGACAAGCAAGATGCTCTCCATGGGCAAAAGCATTTCAGTTAAAATAAAGGAAACACTTTTGCACAAAGTACATATGACTATCTAGCCATTATTTGCTGAAATGACCCAGGACCTCCTCAGGTAAATGGAGTGTAAGTTTGGTAAGGATATCACGATCTGGATGTACAGGCTGCAGACACTTAAAACTCTCCTGTACCAGAGACACTCCAAAGATCTTCCTCAGATTTAACATATGATTAATACAGGCACTGATACGGATGATTCCTTATTCTAAACTTTATTATAGCGTACACATATGGCCCAGCAGAGTATTGATTTATACGTCTGTGCATGACACAGCTGTCTTACACAGTCTTAAACAATTAATATTTGTATTGCTTGCAAGAGCTATTCACATTTTTTACCAACAAGTAACATAACATACTGTAGTGGAAGGTCCATTAATTATCTCTGCTGATGCCCTCTTTTGGGTATAGTTCCACAACAGATAAATGAGAACCATTCTTAAATTTCCTTTCCTTTTTAACCTTTCCAACACTACCAATAAAACTGCACCATTTTTTTAAGCCAAAAGGCAAGCAACTAATGAAGATGCATTCACTGTTAAGAACCAGTTTCTATAGCAGCAGGGCTTTCTGATTTCCACCCTGTTGACAAAAACATCACGGCAAATTCAAGTATGATGGTCACACTGAATGATGTATTTTTGATCAAGAGAGTATAATCACCAACATGCGCTTAAGGCATGATGGTGAAAATGCTTTTTTCTACATAGAAATACCAATATAAACATCAGTATCTTCTTTAAAATTTGATGGTTTAAGTTTTAGAATTGTTTCCCCTACACACCACCTGTTACAGGTATTTTTGGTCATTAGGAAATACGTAATCACAGTAAATTTGCCCAGCTGGGAGAAGGGTGCCTGTTTGCATTAGGATACAGGCTTCACTGAGCAAATTTAAAAAATGCTACAAGATGGGACTTGCGGCAGCTGCATGGTCACTTGATAAAAATACAGAAATATCAGTTAAGAGCTGATTATCAAGTGGTGCAGAACAACCAGTCAGAAGCAAAATATGAATGTGACTACAGAAATGCCATTTTTAAATAAAAATAGCTGAATGATGGAAGTGAAGTCTTTCTTACTAGAGAGGCAATATCAGACAGCCATGACACCCTGACTCCATGGGAAAGAGGACTTCTAGCATAAAATGTGAGATGGTGAAATTTTACTGAGCTGCAATCAAATATTTAGGTGCACAAAAGCAGCCAGACCAAGAGCAAACTTTGTAACTCATAGCTCACAGATGCAGTCCCCAAATAGAGAGCAATCTCTAAAAATAAGATTAGTTATATCCTGTCTCCATCTTGAAGGGACTGGAATTAATGGTAGAAGTTCACTTAAATCTTCAGCGCAGGGAACAACTTCTGAAGGACATTTACAGTGTAGTGTAAGACTAAAATATGCTTGTCATCTATAGAAGTAACACAGAATTACTAAATCTCAAACTGTTCCTACTGTTCATAAAACTTCAAAATAGAAGGAAACTTCTATTAAACTCTCTATCTTCAGTTATTTCCAAGACATTTTTTCTTCCAGTACACATAAGATTGAACTAAGCAGATTTTAACTCTTATCCTGAGATGTTTTAAAAAAATTAAGTTTTTTGAGCATTAAACAAAAGCCACAGGAGAAAATTTTGAAGAGTATAAACAACCACTTGCAAAACAAACAGCTATTTTTCTGAAAATTAAGCTCTCAAAAATGTAGGAATCAGCACAATAACATGATTATTCTATGAAACATAGAACAAATTCAGAAGAATAAGCTATCAGGTCATATACTTAATTAAAGGACTACTTCAGAGGTCTCAAATATTTATGCATTGAAACAAACTGCCGTTCCCATTTTGACAACTGTACAATGATCACCATCACACTATGAAACATGCCATAATTTTTTAAAGCTACTTATTCCTCTGGATTTCATTTAGTGCAGTTATTATCCTGAAAGCTTAGGGGGTTTTGTGGAATGGGTTGTTTTTCTTTCCTATGGCTCATTTACTGGCTAACATAAATAAATACATTCAAAAAACATCTCTAAACAACAACACAATCTGCTTCAACAATCTGAATATGTCATTGTACAGTCACCATTAAGTATTGGTATGTTAGTCCCTTTCTATTGTGAATGATTAACATGAATGAAAAGAAGTTATACTTTGTTGCTTCAAAGCTCTGGATAAAATTACCCAAGAAATTGTTCTTCACTGAAGGCACAGTCCTGCATGGGCTGCTCCCTACATAATCAGTCTAGAGACTGCATGGCTCTTACCTGTTCATCAACATAATCATCTATTCTTTTCTGGCATTCAAGCCATGCTTCAGCAACTTGGCCCATTTCCTGTTCCAGCTGATGATACCTTTGTAGCAAGGTACTATACATATCTTCACTACAGGAATCCTGTGTTGTTCCCAGCCTAAAAGTTCAAATAGCACTTGTTATGGAAGAGACATTTCACTGAAGAATCACACTTTTAAGTTCTGCCAGCCAAAAAGGATATTGTGAAAATGTGATTATTGACACACCTAGGCCCACATAGCTGCTTGTATCCCAAAAATGTAGTATTTTTAGTAGTTTTCAAAAAATATCCAAACCCTGCTTATTCCAATCTTCTGTAACCAACAATAGCAAGAATGTGGGAAGTGCCACATTGCCAGAGCCTCTTTCCCATGAGCAACCAGATGACGAACCTATTTGTTCAAATTTTGTTGCTTGATATATTTATCCTTCCAAATTCTATGGGCTAAATATACATTTTGACTATCCACTGCAGAGCTACATAATGAAAATAAAGCCAGAAGCTTGTTAAGCAGAACTCCCATGACCAGTGTTAAAAAGACTACTAGACGAGTTGGAGTTCCAGGTGGGAAATGTGCTGTAGAATGAGGCAAGTGAGATACAAGCAGTTATCTACTATCACTTGAGCAGCATGGAATTCAAAACGTGGGTATGCCACTCACTGCTGACTGTCTCTGTGAGAAGCCCCAGAAATAGGAGACAGACTTACCTCCCTTCCTACTGCTGCATCTTTGCACAGCATAATGTTTCTTAAGTAAATATGCCAACTCCCAACACATTGGCTTCAGAAATAATAGAAGACAAAATTCTACTCAGTAATGTGTTTAAACCACACTGAATTGTAATGACCTGTCAATTGACACAAATAAGCTGAAGCTTTACAACATTTTTCTACTCAGTAATTAAGGAGAAACTGTGTGATAATTAATTAGTCACAGAGGTTGTGTAGCAAGTCAAAGCCAGTACGAAAAAAACAAAATTGAAGCATCTCAAAACATGGTATTTAAGCCCAGTTATAGCATTTCAGGGAGGTTTGTTATAGATTTTCATTGCAACTGAATGCCAACCCAACCTAAGAACCACACAGTCCTGCCTGTGACCTGGCAAAGAACTAAGACCTTGATTTTAACTTGGCAATTAAGCATAATGAGGAGCTGAGCAAACAGACAACTCAGTAAGCACCAAGTTACAGCACGTAGTGTCACTTTGCCAATAATCCCAAATGTGTTTTATTTTGTTGTTTTTGCCCAGGACCTGCAACACAACCATTTAAGACAGGTGCACAAGCAACTCTGCACATTAAAATGTGGGATGTCCATGGTTTGAAGAGTATAAAAAGAAGGGATACAGTGACCTTAGGATACAACGCTTACTATCAGTGCAAACACTTAAACTCCTGTTACTAGATCACAATTTACTACTTTTTTGGAACCTCTGTTTCTGATATTATGCAATTATGTGAAAATCAGATCCCTACTATATAGAAATCAGAAATTTGTTTTCATAACTGCTCCTCAGTAGTACTACTCTTTCAAACAGTAGTTGTGCACAAAGTAATTTTTAAAATACACTCTTATGTTAGAAGCCAAAGAACTCAATTCTAAAAAAAATTTATTAGCAATGCAACAGCATTTACACATTAATTTTTTATTGTGACTCTGAGTAAAGCTAACGTGCCACCAGTAAATACATTTTCATCCCTCAAGGCAAGTATAAAGCAACACTCTAGGCAACATTTCAGTCCTATAAACAGAGGTAGAATATATTCCTGGACTGCATTAAAAAAAAAAAGTAACACAAAGAATAACACATACATAAAACTTAACAAGCATTGCTCACTTTAAAGTAACTTTGACTTCCAAGCCATACCTATTCACAAACTGCATGCCTACGTATTTTCATCAGGAATACATAATTTTTTTGGACAACAGCATTTAACCAAAGCTCTGCAAATATCCTCACCACTGCCCCATCCCATGCTGGAAAAGCAAAGGGGACAGAGAAATCCCAGGTATTGGTCATTTCATCAGTCACCACACCCCAATAAAGCAGTCTGGTGAATGTAGAAGGCATGTCAGAGACCGCATGTAATCAAAAACATCTTAACCCAATCCATATTATTTATCTTTAACTCTGCATATTGACACCTTCACCAGGAAGTACTACCCACTCACCTTTGAAAGGACTGGATTTCCTTACTCATTAGGAAAATGCATCTTTATGAAATGCTGTGTCTGACCTAGAAGTCCTCCTGACTAATTAACTCTTGCTAAGCCATGGACAGCCCTTACAGCTGTACAGCTGACCTGCCTCCTGAACAAGCCACAGATGCTGGCTTTGTAGCCAAACAAGATACAACACATTAAGACCTTAGTAGTTCACCCCAGCAGATGAGTCCTGTCAGCTGTGAAATACTGACACAGCTGATCTTGTATCAGCAAAGCAACCTCCACAATGCTGCTGTTTAAACGTCACTATGTGAATGCCTTTTCTAGTCTGACATCTAAAAAGCATCCTTGGAACTAGCCACAGAACACCAACTACATATTTTGAAAAGCCAGAGGTATATAAAAAATGTAGCGATTTAAGCAAAGAATGGAAGAAAGGACAAACACCCAGAATCTAAGCAAAGCTGAGATGTCAAAATGCCATTTCACATTTCTCTTTAGGAAGAGAAAGTAATGAGGCCAATGATCTTTAAGAAACTCTGGCAATACTTTTTCTACTGCACATAACATACTGCTTTTCCATGTGAGGCTTCTGTGATGGAACATTCCTCCATCAATTTCCAAGGAAGGCAGAAAGGTATCCTTCCCTGAGAAATCTAATTCTCTCACTTCAAGACACAGAGAACTCAACAGTACAAAATCCTGAGAGTCCATGAATGCAAACATAATCTATGTTTATCAAAGAAAAACAAGACATACACTATATAATCCAGAAATGGGAAGTTTGTGCTGAACCTTTCCTATCAAAAAACATTAATGTGAATCAAACTAGGCAAAACCGTAAGTTTAAGGGTGTTTCACATAAACTACCCAGCAAAAAAAAAAAAAAATGCACTGGAAAAGGAACTCCTGCAAGAAGAGATTCTGATTTCATCGTATTTGTGATCTTTGAAGGCAGCTGTCACCATAGTGACAGCTGAAAAACAACTTCTGTTGCTCTGACTTTGATTCTCAGTAGCACTTGAGAGGATCAGGTAAATGCAATGAAAGATGCTTTTTTTTAAGGAATGACCATAAAATGGCTCACTAAGACCATTCTCAGCTCTGCAGATGAAGGCAATATAAACATTTTTATTTAGTAAGGATTGCTGGAGTAAAGAGATGCAGAGAGGCCTAATCAAAAAGCATGGACATGATGAAGAATAGCAACAGAAAAAGAAGCCACAGACCACTGGAAAAGCACACAATTAAACAACGTTGTTGAACATAGCAACAAAATTAGCTGCTGGGGGGAAGGCTTTCACCGTCAACCTAGTTTCATGTAAACAAACTGGGTAACTTATGAGGGGACTTCAGACATCTTGCTGAGCAGGGCAACAATCAAACTTGGTCTTTTCTTGTTTTCCTTTCTAGTATCTACTAGCAAAAGGAGAACTCAAATTTCTTTATTCCCCACGAGCAACATCTCTTGTGAGAGAATTAATCAAACTGCTCTGGTACCATGGAAAATGACCCAAGACAATACCTTTATGTACACTAACCATAAATGTGTCTTCATCACACACAAGACTGATAGGTCATCATGAGCCACCCATGACTGTATGTTAAAAACATTTAGACTTAGGGTAAAGAAAATTTCTATTATCTCTTCCATAGAAAGCCCAAACACTTTGGCAGTACCCAAATTACAAGCAGAGCAACCCTACTAAGAAAATATACAATTTAATTCCTCGGGATCTTTAAAACCATGAGACTACAAGCATATAGCAAGGGGGTTTGTTTCTTTTGCTTTCTCCAATGAAAAGATGGCTTAAAACTCCAAATTCAGTTCTGTGCACTATGGGAAGCAGAAGGCAATGAGGTTTTAATTTGCTTGTAGAGCTGCAAAAACAGCAGCAATGCCTGACAATTAAAAACAGTACTATTCAGTCATACCACCAGTATTTACACAGGATGCTGTCATTCTACTGGGTAACCTACAACTAAGCAAATTAGGGTTGTAATTCTTGTGACAAGCAAGTTATGACAGCAGCCTGCTCAATCAACAACACTCTTTTCAAGGGAGATCCACATAGATTTTTACCAATTCAAGTGTTGTGGCAGATTTATTTTTAATGCTGTGGTGGGTTTTCGTTTCTTCTTGAAATTACAAAATAAAAGTTGAACTCTACCTTAGCTGTGACACCAACGTTGGCAAGCTATTCTGCAAGAGTGGCTCAGAAAACACCAGATTTTCAAACAGATGCTTGTTGTGCAATTCCCATGTCACCTGAAATTTCTTCAAATGTTCATTTTCCTATAATGACAAAACAACCAGAAATAAGTCAGGGTTAGGGAAAAAAATTTAAAATTCTGTTCAAGGCAAGAATTTTTTTAGAAGTTTAATTTCCAACCTACAGGCTGGATGATCCAGCTCAGATCTTATGCAGTTTTAATACTCAAAACCTCAGAATTTCAGCAATTTTTAATGATTTAAATAACCACAGCACCATTCCTTCTAAATTGTCACGAATTAAAAAAAAAAAAAAAAACCAAAAAACAGTCTACATTATTCAAAGTTTCCATTTATTTCTGCACCAGCAGACATATTTTACGATCTGAACCTGCAATTCTCAGGTTTTCCTGTCAAACAGCTGTCTACTTCTGATTATCTTCCAGTGTTTTAAATTTATTTAGTAAGATACACATGCAGTGGCAACCTATAACCTTTATTCAAAACTGACATAAAATCAAGTAAACAGTTCTCCTCAAGTACAGCTTAAAAAATGAAGTCTTCTAAACAGACAAGAGCAACAGGTCACTTCTCTTGTAAGCAGAACGTTTTTGTATTTGAGGTTATTTAACACATAACTGTATGTCATTTCAAGGGCTAAACTGCAAAACTGTCATTAAAACAAGAATTCGAAACAGGTATAATATATTTTTCAAGGCAGCAAGTTTTCCCACATATAGCCAGCAGTATGCAGGTTTTCTATACCAGGACTCACACACACAGCAGAATTAAACGCAAATGTTCTGGCTCTCAGATCAGCAAGTGGGCCTTAAGCACTACACCCCAAGCACCCAGAAACACCATTATACTCTGCAATTTTAAAGTTTTGTTAATCAAAGTGGGTTAAAAAATAAACCAACCAAACATATTTATTTCAGACCTGAAGACAAGACTATCAATATTTAGAACAACAACTAAGTTTGAAGTATTATTATTAAGACGGGTGTGTGGTAGGGTTTTTGGAGTTGCAAAAGACACGTGTACTTTTTCATTTTGAGTATTATGACTTCAAAATATTTTAAATTTCTATAAAATGCCAATAATTTCTCAAGGGCCACTGAGATAGGTTGATTTCTTAAGGAATTTCCATATTACGCTGTGAACAAAACCATCAACACTCATCTACAGAACCTTGTGTATCAGTTTGCACAGATTATATTTCTCACAAAGAAATACCAGGCAAGTTTTCCTCTTTAGTCTGCTATGCTGTGTACTTGATGGCCCTTCTGTACTGACCACAGTATTTCTGAATTGCTGTCAGTATAATTTGTCATTCCCTGCATTGGTGGGGCACAAGTCTTTAGTTCCTGCTCTTGAAGTAAGATGGATTCCTTTGAAACAAAGGACAACTGTTCATAATTTAATTGAGAAATCAGTTTCTCACAGGTGGAGGTTCAAGGCATTATAGGCCTTTCTACAATACACTACGTGCAAAGCTTTTATCCTTTAAAAGGAAGGCAGCACTAAGTTTGGAGATCTTGGCTGCCTTTTATGTATTTTAGCTGAAAAGATTCCCTCTTCCATAGTGCACTGGTATTTTGAGAGGAATTATCCATGCACACTAAAAAAGTTAGTAACCCTACTACCTGTACTGAAAGCTGTGACATACCACTCCATTTAGTAAAAAGGTTATTTAATAAATCTAAGAAACATATGACAAGAGACAGTATCCTACATTCTCGCATTTCAGTTTCTCAATGTCACAGCTTAGTAGAAAGACATTTTCAGTACTTACTGGGCTGCAGAAAGAAAAAGACAAGAAAAATCTGGCATATTTTGTGTGTTCTTTTGATTTGTTTTTTAGAAGAGGAGAGGAATTTTATTTTACTTTTCATTTAGTCAGACAAGGGGTTGACTACAGAGTTCAAGCATCTTCTGTATTCTCATGGCTATTATTACAGTCTCCCATACCCACCAAGTTTTCATGACTACTAGTTCACAGCAATTGCCAGGGAAAAGGTATAAAATCATTGTTTTCTGAACAGCTGAGTAACTGTGGCAGTAAAGGGTTCATTACTGGCAGATCCACTTTGAGAGAGGTAAGGTGTATACTGCAAACCATTCACCTTAGAACTGAACAAACTGCAATGCAAATCAACCTGAGGAGGAATCTTCTCTCAAGCACCTTGTTAGAAACTTAATGACTGTTAAAAGCAGCCAATAAGCAGGAGATAGCAGTGGCCTCACCTCTGTATCTAAGTGATAAAGCTAGAGAAGATAATATAGACTACAGCAAATACAAAGCACTGACAACAGAAAAAAAGCATCAGATATGCTCAAGTTTCTTAACAGAAACATCTTCCTGCTCTGCAAATTTAATTTTATTGACAGCCTCACCATAGTAACAAAACTCTGTTTCCTCTCCACTTTATATCCTCACCTGTGGCCATCATAGGCTACTGTACTATCTATTTTTTCCTCTCTTTACCCATCTACACAGTCACTTTCATCTAACTGGCAATAAAATCCTAATTCCCCATTTTATCCACCTTTTCTTTTTCTACTTGCACAAGGAAAGGGATGGACAGGATAAGGACATTAACAAAGGATGCGCAAGAAAGGATTTATAACAAAACAGGATTAATAACCTTTTAAGACCTTACACAAATAGAATTACAGAATTTGTTTACTGTATTACTCACTCAATGGACAGTTAAGAAGAAATTTTTAAGACTACTGCCTATTTTATACCTGAAAATGTAATCCCAAGTCTAACATCACAGTTAACAAAAAAAAAGCATTTAAGGAAGAACTTTACAAACTACATAGCAGATTAAGTCCGAGGCAACAGATAAACTTTTCAAGTAGCCTTCCTAGATTGTAAGTGAGAAGTGAACATGGAAACAACTTAAGGTAGTGCTACACACAGAATTTGGTGTCACTTAATCATGGCTGTCGAAAGACCATTAAAGAATAACAGAGAAGTGTTTCCCACATTAGAATATTTAATATTTTGCAGATCTGCTTGAAGATTTGTTTCAGAGTAAGTGCCACAAACAACATCCCACACCCTTTCCTTTGCGAACAAAAAATAATTTCAAGCCACTGTAAGAGATGCCTACTATACACTGCTGAATATTTAATTTGCATTTTCAGAATCTCCCTGTCTCTAGGGAGATGAGCACAAAAAGAACCTTACGATTGACAACCACAGAAGACACCTGAAAGAGCACAGAGCAACTGTCAGCATAGCCCTGGCAAGCAGGAGCACACAGGTTGTTTTTTCAGTCTTACCAGAGTAACTAGGAAGGCGCTGATTGTACACGCTGCCTGACAGAGTGCACTGTATTCTTCAAGTAGGAGTGAGATGAACTGCTGTGCCTGGGGTGGCCCTTCTGTCACTAATGTTGATGCAACCTTAGATCCCAGGGACAAGTGTCTGAGCAGACGAACCTTCATTTCAAGCACATATTCTCTTGCTTGCTGTTCCAACCGTTGGTAGAGCTGGTATGGATCTCTTTCACAAAGTCTTTATTTTTAGAGTATTTGTGACAAAAAAGAAAAAAAGAGAGCATGTTATCAACAGTTTTCATTTTCCTAGAAATATTTACCAGTTACCATCATCATAAAAAATAACCTCAGCAGCTCAGGTTACTTTAGATCTCAGAGAACGCAGTCCAGTCCCCTAATTCTACACTATAGAACTGAGCTCCGGTGTAGCTTTAGGACTAGGATGCTTGCACACCTGAGGAGGAAACTGATTTAGAACCTTACAATTTCACTTCAACTTGTAAGCTCAAAAGCCTATTTGCATGCAACCCTACAGGCACCCAGACTATTCAGAAAAGCTTCTTCACAACTTCTCCGTGTTGTTTTCAACATGCAAAAGATTTGTATCTACAAAAGAAAATTGAACACGATGGCTGCTTTGAACCACTTTAAATAATTCAATTTCACTCTAAATTTCTGTGCATGGAGTTTAAGCCCTTGCCTCTTTTTTTTTTTTTTTTTTACAGCACAGGGAGGTGGGGAAGAAGTGAATGGGATAAGTACTTAAGAGTTAGGTGAATAGAAGTCTGCAGCTATCTAATCTATGTTTTTCCCTCACCACTCACAAAACAGTGCTATCACATTGCCATCAAGTATTCCAACATACAATAGGGACACTACTTGGCACCACTACTTATTCCAACAAAGAAGACCAGATACTCCATTTCTTGCCAGCTCTGTTTAACAAGAGCCGAGCATAGAATTGGGAATTTCTGCCTTTTTAACAGAGTTACTCAGCCACAACATCGTCTTCTGCATGCTACCTAAAAAGAGAGTTTTTTGGTCTTTTAAATGCATTCAATACCTACATTGATTAGCTTTGTGAAAAAATTCTGCATGACATCAGCAGCACAGACTGGACACACTGGTGCCTGCCCAAACTGTATCCTTTTTTTTATTTTACACTTTAAGGAACTCAAGTGAAAAATAATCCAACTGACATTTAAGGTTTCATTCTTTGAGATTGTGTTTCTGTCATTGTATTTTAATAATCTCTCTAAAAAGGGAAGAACAGTTCTGAGTAATCAAAGCTCCTTTGATTACATAAGTACATAAGAAAGTTACACAGTATATGTTTCAATTTTCAAAATTTTTCCATTAAGGAGAAAATGCATACCATCAACAACCATTTTAGCTGTGATTCAGTTTTAATTACCAACACACTATGCAACATTTAAACATCTTTGATTTCCAAGCCTATATTGCATGTTTGATCACTTAAATAAACAAAGCATGACTAATAGGGAGGCACACTATATTACTACGCTTGTTCACAACTCCTGTTCAAAACCAAACAGTTTTTATATAAGTGAAGTGCAATATGCTTATTAAATTATCTATCAAAGCCAGTTCAGGTGTACAGTCATATTAAGAGCAGTGCTAGATGAATTTCTCTTTCAAACGTGTCTTTACCTCATCAGAATTTTGGTTCAACTAGAAATTGCACAGGAGAACTAAAGTTGGTCAGACTGATCACATCTCAGTATATTACGCATGTATGGAACCAAGGAGAACATGAACTCCTTGACCACACATTGAGTTAGACAGAAACTGAGATGATCCTATGGAGCCCTTTAAGGTCTGTCACACTATTCTTAAAAGCAAAAAAACCACCCCTGACCATCTCATTAAGTGCATCTGCACTTCAACACCTGGAAAAGCTACAATTGTGACTTCTAAAATGAGAACGAAATTCTTGGAATCCACCTCATGTAGTGATCAATGTCCAATATAATTTTTTTCTATAAAATTTCTTCCAGGTGTTACAATCACAGTAAGGTGCAAGCACTAACTACTACTACTAATTCAGGCTAGTTCCACAAGGTAAGATTTTCACGTGGGTCAATTCAAATGTAACATTGTCTTATGAGTAAGGCTTTTTGAAGAATAAGATTCTGGGACCCTTTTATAATTATACATTTATATTCCTATTGCCAACAGCATATGAATTTAATAGCTTCCATGCACTCAAACTAGCACTGAAAAATCCTGCACAACACAGAATTAATGATCTTTGAAGTGATATACCTATCCACCAGCTCTTTCATTCCTTCTTTATCTGGTACCAACGACTGGTCTTGATCATCTGCCAAAGGGGTCCCAGCTTGGCGATAAATACACCGAACCATGTATCTGACTTCTGACCAGTAATTTTGAAGCTGCTGAGGTTCACGTTCAGGCTCTGCTGAATTTTCTCTGCATGTAAAGATAAAAATAATTACCTTCTATTTGTATACATCACATAAGTATATTGATTCCTACTATTCTGGGGAAAAAAAAGTACATCTGAAAATGCCTAGAATAAAGTATGAAACTTTATAATACTGCCATCCAGAAATTACTGTTACTGCCACACAACCCATTTCAAGAGTTTAAGCACACACCTACAAACAAGTTACAACACTGCCCAAGCCTGACTGCAACCACCGTGCTGCTGAGGTTGAATTTGGTTCTCACCTGCGTTCATTACAGGCCTCACAGTTGCATGCTATGTCTGAAGGAGAGGAATTGCTAAGATCTGCAGCAGGCACTGTCTGTGCACCAACAGTTATTCTTCCTCCTCCTACAGATTCCTGCTGCGATCCACTGTTTCCAAGAGGCATGTGTAAAAGGAAATCTTGGCTCTGAGAAAAAAACAAACCCAAACAGGTAGCTTTCAGTTTGCAAGGTCTGAAATGTTATTAGGTAGGCAAATACTAAAGTGCCAACTCTTAGTGTTGCATATATTTTGGAAGGACACTCAATCAGGCACAAAGACTTAGTCTTCCAAAAGCCTAATAAATGCAAGAGATGGACTGAGATGACCAACAATACAAACAGAGCTTCATTTCTAATGACCAAAGTACATTGGTAATAATTATCACCTTTATAGACTCCAGCATAAACAATGAACTAAACTAAAGGAAGGCTTGCATCATCCCCACTTAATCATAAACTAGTACTGTCTCTTCAGTCTCCATGTAACAATATGTTTGGCTTCCAAAATTTAACAATCCCTTCTAGCAAAAATCATAAAATCTCCTTGTCTGTACAGCCAGACATAGTATTTCATAGAAATGGATGTTAAAAAGCTGCTGCCATTGAAATGGATGCAATCTCCTGTGCACAGTGCTGTTAAATTCTAGCAGATAACACAGACCACTCACCCAAGACTACTGCTATTTCTGTCTCCAGTTTCTCTCCCTTCTCTGTGCTCCAGCCCCAGCACATGCCATGCTTCTCTCCTGCACCCTCCCAAGTCTGCCACTAGATTTCTCTGGCACCAGGCAGAGATCTTTTTCGCATCAGTAGCATGACTGAATTTGGGGTTTTTTTGTGCTCCAATCCTGGATCAGGATGCAGACACAGGTAAGAACAAACCTGCATGCAGTTGCTATCAAGCAATCTAACAAGAGCAACAGCAACCTGAACACAGGAACATCTACAGCAAACTACCTGTACTCTGACTTGCAGTCACTGATAATAATTTTAAATTTTTTTAGCTAATTTTGGGGGTTTTTTTCCCAGCTAGCTTCTCTAATTTGACTAGCCACCTAATTCATATAGTTGCCTTTTTAATTCTAGCTACCAATCTTGGAAAATCCATTTGCTGTCTGCTTTTAAAAATTCCTCTTCAAAAAAATAACCACTGCCGAATTGAAAAAACAATTTAAATTTTTATTTACACCTGGAGTATCTATAACTTAACAAAATGTTTAGGAAGCAAATCCTGCCTTTCTTGCACATGTAGGACATTTTTTTCTCTACTAGTTCCTTAAGCAGAGCTTAAATGTGTCAAAAATTTTGACTGCAGTGAACAATAATGTGCCTCAGTCCTGTTGTGCTTTCAATTCTCTAGGATGTGTTTACCATCATACCACCACTATAATTCCATTAGATGTAATCTCTTTTGATTAGTTTTACTACCATTGTTAATAGCAACATTATCTGTAAACACAAGTTATATAGAAGTGATACACACTTAAATTTTCCTCACAAAAATCTGTTAACTATGCTTTTGACACGAGCTGAACAACAACCTCTATTCAATCTTTCCTTACAGTGATTTACCGGAACAAAAATCTGTATGTGCCTATGGGTGTGTGCACAGCCTGTTAGACCTCTGCAAAGAGATGTCAGCTGGAATTTACAGGAATTTACAGTACTTCCAATTATCCCAAGTGCATGACTTCCCAGGTCAGTCATGAAGACTTGGTAAAGCAGTGTAACTATGCAGTATAACACAGTTTACTTCTAATGAGGTTTTGCTGGACCTGTCAATGAACTTCTAGCATCTTCCTGCAACACTAAGCACAGCTCTTACATGAGGTTGAATTCTCAACTTGAAATATTAGCACCATGTATTAAATTGGTGTTTGCACTGCTACCAAGACTAGGAAACTGTTACATTCATGCTATGCCAAGTTGTATTTCTTAATTTAAAAATTGAGGAAAGAAAAGACAGTGAAACTCAGAAGTCTGCAGCAAAGTGCCAGTGCAAGTGTAGTGACTCAAGAATTCTACTGAAAGAACAAGGAAAATTCAGATAGTTTACCTCATGAAGACAGGAAAACACAACATGAGCAGCCAGAATAGAAAAATGTGTAATGAGTAAGGTCATGTTAGTAAGAGTAGAAGAAACTGAATTTAAGTAAAGGGATAAGAACAAAGCTTGAGTTCCAATGAATTAAAAGCAAAAACCTCAGTAAAAAACTGATCCAAATCTTGCTCTACTTAAAATTCCACAACTCAGAACCAGAACTCCTCATTTTTGGAACAGCTTACTGGTTCAGTTTAGCTCATAAGAAAACTAACTCAAAATCTCTTAAAATGCTTTTTAAGCATTTACAGTCCAAATGGTTCCGAAGCACAAATTGACATGCAGCCCATAATCAAGATTAAAAATCTTCTCAGTCTACTGAAGTACCTGAACTTACCACGAGAGATTGCTCTATTGTAGCGTGCCTCTCCTCCTTTTCGACTGTTCTTCGACAGTCTGGACACACCCACAGTGGAAGATGCAGCATATTGTTTGTTTTTGGAGATGTGGAAAGTGCTGTTTTGCTAGAATTTTTTATTCCGCTCTCTGAAAGCGAAGTATCTTTTCGTTCACTTCTACAAAGAAGACAATGCTCGCCAGTTGTATATGGTGCCCTTTGGCCCAAGCCAAAGGTAAATGGTGTCTACAAACAAATGTTTTGATAGAGGACTGGTTATTCACAGGATACATACCAAATAAACCTATTCTGAGATTTGAGACAAACAACAAATACCCGAAAAAACAGTGCATGCATTTTATTAGTCATTATAAAATGGTGAATACTTGGAGTGCCCCAAAATCAAACACAGCTGTCTCAATAACCATGGGGCAAACAATTCTGACTATCATGTTTTCAGGGAACATGGTCTATAGTCTTCCCCTGTAAAATATTTCGGCCCAGATGTAATAATCTAGTAAGTAAAATTAAAAAGGGATAGTATAATTCTTTTTACTGTCATCATTTACCCATAAAAAAGAAAAATAACTTCTCTTTGAAGCTCTGTGAAACCTCTTTTTATAATACCACCTGAAACAAACTCACTTTCAGCTAAGCTTATTACAAAATAGAAGTTTAAATCAGTTTCAACAAAACAAGTCAGCAAGGACCTACAATCCCCATCAGCTATTCAATAAAGTGGACTTGGCAATTTAGGAGGACAGAGGTAGTTCAAAAAACTTAAATTCTTTTCCAAGATGCTACTGTGCATGAAACTGGTTCAGCCATGAAATGCTGAATGATTCTTCACCATGAGTGACAGTCAAAAACAAGTCAAGCAGCACAAGACTACAAGAACCTAACTTTATGAAACATAAGAGAAGATGACTGACTGGAACAACATATAATGTAACAGCAGAATCACACATTTGCCCAATTATATTGCAACTACTAGCTCTGCCTTAATTAGTAACATCATCTATGTAAGCATCAAAATAGTTAAATCCTTGCTCAAAGAAACAGCAAACTTTAAGTAATTCAAGCATTGCTCTCAATGCTTCTCCAACCTCAGTATTAACAAAAATATAGCTTTAAAGATCTTGTAAGGCTAAACTGCACAAGCACAGGTGAACAGTTCTTTAGGGCAAAGGGCCAGTTCAAGATAAATCATAATTCCCTAACTCTCTTCTTGTCTTCACAGCAACAACAAATCAATTCTCTATTGCTGACATTTAAAGAAAAACAGCAGAGCATTACAAGCTCTGATTTTTGTGTTCTTCACATTTGTAAAACTGACAGACTCAGCAATATGGAAAGAAAAACTAAGAATTCTAGACATAAAAACCCCAAAGACACACTGAATTCATCTCCACAAGTATCTTCCTATTTTCCAAAAGTTCATGAGAAATTTAACAGATTTAGTAAGAACAACTAATTTTTACTCACTGCTACCATTTCCAGAATTTGCACCTAAGCACCAAGGCAGGAAAAAGAACACAATCTCTCCAGGAGTCTACTGCAGGTTTTTAGAAAACCTTCTCAAGCAGGAAGATTCCCTCTGCCACCTGAAAGGCTGAGACTGACCAACTCCTTTATTGGCTCTGCAAGCACCAACAGATTTCTCAAGTTAGACATTCCTCTTGGCTGACCTGCACTCAACTGAAGATCTCAGTCCTGCGTAAAACCCATGCATGCAGCAGGCCATGGCTGCTCATCCCTTAGCCCTGAAAGTTTCCTTCTTAATTTTTTTTTTAAGCCAGATTAAGTCCCTGTTGGAATGATGACATCTTCATAGCTATTTTGCAGGCAAATCCTTATGAACATCATAACATCTTCCAACAAGTATGAAAAGAAGCGGGTAAAAATGTAAAAGTTCAGAAGTTAAAGACAACCTGACACTTACTCTTTTGCAAAGGTAAAGGTCATGGCAAACACACCTCAGCCACAGTACAGGGACTTCCAGAACTTGTGTGTGTGTAACTTGCTTAAAGCTGTACCGCAATCATTGAAAAGCCATGGCAAACACAGCAGGAATGACACTCTTTGTTTTGGCCAGACTCAGTGAAACCCTAGCCATCTCCCCACTGAGCCTATATTTATGACAGATGTGAAGCTCAAATTAAAGCCCTTGGTTCCTTCTGCACCAAGCAAATCAAGAATGAAAGTTGGAACTTTGACAAAATCTAGGCCATAAGCATCTCTGATACCTGTTATGACTCTGTCCTACTCAAATTAAGCTATAAATTGTAGTTTCTTCCTTATTTAAAAGGTGATGAATGCAGTGACTGTTCATGTGACCATTTCAATGGGAGCAGTAAACTCTTGCTGGATTAGGAGAGTTTGCATTTAGGTCACATTTGTATGTCTCTTTGGTGTCATCAGAGCCAAATGCACATTTTGTGAAAAGCAAGATATTTTTCCACTAGTCAAGCTTCAAAAAACGTGGGATGCATCTCTACAAGAAAACACCCAGACTCACTTTCTCTCTGAAACATGTTCAGATATAACATTCATAAATGAAAGCTGGAAGTAGGACAAGTTGGAACAGAAATAACTGCATCTCTGCTATGTATTTAGACTTATTTCCAAGAATAACTTTATTACCATAAAACTGCATAGATTTTCAACAACCATGTCCAACTTCAAGCATACTACAACAATAAAATTTCACTTTAAAAAAAGCTTCCACTGTTTTTTAAAGTTTGAATAGGAAATCATCAGAAACAGACTTCAATTAGCAAAGTCCCAACCTTACAAATAATTCTTTTTGGAGAGTTTACTTTAGTACCTTTAATACTGTTTAATATCTTCTCCCATTACTAAATAATTTTGTTATTATATACATCCACAAAATTTGACTGCACATACCTGAGAAACACCTGTGAATTCTGATCCAATGGAACTGTCTGTAAACTGTGTACCATTTAGCGAAACCTGGGAAAAAATAAAAACAGATTGGTGACAACAGTTCAGTTTATTGCTAAAAGAGCTTTATAAAATTAAACAAAATCTTCCTCAGTATCTGCAAATTGATACAATAGCTCTTGAAATCTGCATCATTGTTCAACTGCAGAGATGGAGGTCTCCTTCACTTTTGTAAAGAAAGTTCTACAGATGCAAAAGTTTAAAATCCGGAAGTTTGGATTTTAAAGTTTTGCACTATAGCTGTTTCAGTAGCAACTCCAAGCTGAAAGAACAGATACAGGAAAACAGAAAAGTCATAAGCAAAATTATTTTTTTCCTTCAGTATTTGATTGTTTGCATTTAGCTTTTAAACTTGTACTGTAAATCAAAACAATTAACAAAGATTCTAGCCTTTTGAAAGTTGAATACCATACTGCTTAGAAAAATATACTGTATTAACCAGAAGAGTACTCCCCAGCAAGCCTTCCAATGGCATTCAGCTATTCCATCACAGCAGCTTCCCTCCTGCCCCAGGTTATAACTCATACAGAAAGCTTCAAGATCTCTTCTGCACAAGTGCTACACAGACTACACCAGATAGCAATGAAGTGCCTTTTACAAGCCCCAAGTGTTCTCACACAGCATTATTTGAGGACACTAAATCAAGAGTAAAGTCAAGACAATGCATGAATTCAAGCCAGTGACAGTGAAGAGCTCTAGATCACACCAACTTGAAAAGGCATTTCATTTTAAAAAAATGGGAAAGAAGAAATAAAGTCAGTCAATTATTTTATTCTCTCCCTCTTCTTGAGCACTGGTTGAGCTTTTACATTTCAGATATTAGTTACCTCATGCCTCTGTTCCACATTTCATATGTTTTTGCTAAATTCTTTTTGCCCTCCAGTTTCTCACCTATTGCTGTTGGGTATTAATGTTTCTAAGACTACTTTCTAAGACAACAAAACCAATCTGTTTAATGCAAGAACCCCCACATCTTGTGTGTTGTATTAAAAAGATTCAGAAAATATTTCTGCACTGCCCCCAAACCTTAAATTCTAACTGTAGCTTTCCTCAGTGCAAAGGAGCATCCTTCAGTTTTACATATCCACAGCATTACCAAATGCTCAGGTCAGGGACAGGGAGATTATTGCACAGCCACTGCCTTCAGCTGAATTTTTCCAACGGCAAAATGGTGGATTGTCAAATCACTGCTAGAGAAAATATAAATAAGAAACCACGCAACTTCACTCCCATACCCTATGCTATCTTTCCAGAGTAGATATTTTAGAAAAAAACCCTCACATGCAAGTCATGCATCTCGGGTCTAAAATTATGGGAACAAAAATGCTGATGTGGAACAAGGTCCCTATTTTTATTCACACACTTTCGAAAAAGTGGAAAAAATAAGGTTTTTTTGATTAAAAGAACTCTTTCTCATCAAGAAAATATATCCTCCTGGAGTCTGGAGGTCCACTGGTTATTGGCATGCATATACGTTCAACAACAAAGAAACCAGCATGAAAGTGTAGAATGAAATAGTTATCTGCAGCTAAAAACACTTTTTTTGAGAAAATTAATTTAAAAATACATTTATCTAAAGAGACTACTTATTCATTACGGGAGTAAATTTATCTTCTTTACATTCAAGACAGTGATAATAAGAAATACATGAGCCATCACATCAAAACATGAAGGCACTGAATGACCAAGCTAAAGGTACTCAGAAATGTTACAAAAGCAAAGACAAAAAGAATGGGAGGTTTTTGTTATCCACTAAATGTCACAGAAAGCCAAGACAAAATACTGAGCATCAGGAATGACTGCTTCATGGAACGAGTTGTCAGAAAAGACATCTCTTGATCCTAAGCACTGTGCAGAATTTGCTTAAAAATATTAGTGTAACCCTCTCCCAGAATTTAACAGTGACCTAAATATCTGCAGGAGGAACAAACACCAAGGAATTTAAAGAAAGTAATTAGATAAATAGGAAAAACAAAGAGAATCATCAAAAACTAAGTGTCTGTAGGCAGTGAGATATAAGACATTGTGTGTGAGGCCTAGAGGAAATATAAAAATCACAAAAAAAGAAAGACTTAAGTGGAGATGAATAATGACATGACAGGCAAGGAAGGAGATGGCTAAATAACATATTAGAGAAAATATTAGAAGAATCTTGTAGAAGTTGTCCAATGAGGCTCAAACAATAGCAAGCTAAAAACAGAGGAAAAAAATACAATGAGACAGTCTCACAAATAATTTAGGGAAGAAAAAAAAGTATAAAAACTACAACTAAATCCTTTCTTGAGGCACATGAGAAGCAAGAAGCAGTAAGGAGCCTGTCAGGATCGGTAAGGTTAAAGTAAGTAAACAAATAGAAGCATTAAAAAAACAGCTTAAATAAGCTAAGGTCATGGCAAAACCACCAGAGTTATTTTTTGCACGTTCATTATGGAGGAACTTAAAGATATTCTCCCAGTGAAATGCTTCTTTATGGAAGATGCATTAGAGGATCTGTTTCAAAACAAAACCCTGCTAGAAAAAAAAAAATACCCAGTACAGAGAAAATGGACAAGTGAAAAATTAGCAAACCACCAAGAGTGGATGACATTCAGCCAAGAGTCCTAAAGAAGCTCAAGGACCTCAGAGCTGCACTAATAATTTCAGTATGTTAATGCTTGCTTTGTATTTCACTAGTACTAGAGGAGCAGATTATTTTTTTTATTATTTATTAAGCTTTCAAAAGAGAAATTGCAGTTATCCAAAGTCTGCAGCAAGAAAGTGCCTGAGATGACAAAGTTAGCTAATAGCACTAAATTCTTCACGTAACTAAAGAGACTGGAGAATGGCAGAAGGACCTTCCAAGATCTAGTTACTGTGCCATATGTTGCCAGATATAATTCTGAGTGCAGAGAATTCAAGTGGAAGTGACAACCTAGACAGCTGTCACTTCTGGATAACCCTAACTTTTTTATTTAATTAAAAAACCCTTATTTTTTCAATCCTGAGTATCCTTTTAAAGGATTTTAAAGTTTTATGTTTTAAAAAACTATTTTTGAAGATTAATGCCATAAGGAAGGCTGACATGGAACATCAGAAACATCTGAATCTCCACAAGCACTCTTCACCATAATGAAAAGTGTGTGTGTATGAAATATTTCTGTTCTTACTACAAATGTTCTTTACAATGGAAAATATACAGGGAAATATATCTCGTGTTTCTTGGAAGTTACCGCCACCCCAACCCACCGTCCCTAAAAAATTGATTTTTTTCTGGAGAATAAGGCATGCAACATTTTGGTACAGTGTAATTCATACCAGAAACTATGAAGAAAGAGGGAATCACAGTTTATACAATACTGCCTGATTACACCGGAATGACCTTGAGGAACCAGTTGAACAATCAGAAAATAAGCACTCAGAGTGCCGTAATTTGCTCTAATAGCCTGTTCCTATTGAAATCAGACCTTCAGGAGGCTGAGTGACACGTTACTAGACAACACACCCCCATCTCCCTTGCAACTGAAGCCTTGTGAAGCCATACAAACATCATGAAAGTGAGAGTGATGCAAGATCTCAGGAGAGCTCAGGAAAAGAAAAACAGAGGAAGGAAATTTAGATTCAATTCATCACCACTGAACTCTCAACAGTTCAACAGAAACGCGATCCTCAAAAAGGAAAAACAAAAGCAAGATTGGATCAAATTTCTCCCAGAGAAAAACAGGAAGGATAAATTGCACTGATTTTCTCAGGTGTATTAGGAAAGACAGAGCAGAAGAAAACCAATGTTATCAAGAGACAATTACAGCGAGACTTAATTCTACAAGGTCCAAATATAATAACCGTATTCCATAACACTTGAATTAATTACCTTATTTTTATATAGAGAGGTGAAAAATTAAGTTTGTTGAAACATCTGTAAGTATCTGAGCAACACTAAAAAAAATTCAGCCTGCTACCACTCCCAAAACCCATCCAGATGTCTTGTCCATGCCACCTGTTCTCCTGCCTGCACTTTAAAGCCAAACCCCATTTGCCACAGCTGTCCTGTTCTCAGCCTTGTCTCAGACACTTCCAGCAGTGAGCCTACCACAGCACTGCTTGGAGCAGCTCTGCCTCACCTCCCACTGCTGTCACCCATCGCCCTTTGGTGGCAGCAACTCTCAAGTCCCACTCACTGCTCAAGACCTCCCTCCCTGCTCCCAGTGAAGCTCTGACTTGGGCGCATTCCAGTCGCAGCCTGAGCTGTTCCTCTGCTCTCCCAGACACAGCTAAATTGGTGACAGAACTGCTGCTGGCAGATGAGTGACGCTTACAAAATCCTAAGTGAGTCGCAGATATGAAGAATGATTTCTTTATGCCTTTATTTCAACAGATAGCAAATGATCTGATTTCAGTAAGTGAAAATTTAGGATCTTTCCCCCTTAACCAAAACTGATTTAACGACAAGCCATTGTATAAGTCAAATGCAAGGTGGATGAGGGAAAGAATGATGATAAATCCATCAGAGAGACATTCAACAGCAGATAACAAAATCTGATGCAGGGCATCCCTGGACTGGAGAGGCCTGTGGAGGCACACAGGAGGAGGATTATTCTACACATGCACTGTAGTTCTCTCCATTCTCTAGTAGCAAGCACTGTCAGACAGGACAACATACTGGCCACACCTCCAGCACAGCAAGGCCTTGGGGTTTTTTCTTTAAACACTACTCCTAAACACAGGCAGGAGTGACCGCAGCCTCTGCAGTGACAGTAGCCTCTGCAAAATATATATTGCAGCACTGAAGAGATATTATGATGTAAAACACAGCAGTAAACTATAAACCCTTATCCCTTCCTTAATCCTTTTTTAAGCCCACATTATACCCGGTTAACATCTGGTACAACCCAGTGTTTCAAAGGAAGAGCACACTGAAACAGTTTTACTTGTCAGTGTCATCACTCTTGCCTATGAGATTTCATTTATTTCAACATACCGATTATTTGTCATCTGCTTTAAGAAACCCACGAGCATTTTTAAAGGCATCAGAAGTACTCTATCAATAAACTAAGCAAAGTACTGCCTGGTTTCTCACAGAAAAAGTTGTCTTGGCCATACTCTGGACAGGCCAGTGCCATGCACCACCTGAAATCAAGAACAAACTCCTGCACTAAAACGCTGTAAGCCCAAAACAAAGCATATGCCAAATAAAGCAGAACATACTCTACAAAAAATAATGTATTCTGTCATTTTTTCATCAAAGTGCTTGTTGTTAACCATGGTCTAATACTGAAAGAAACAGTCTGTGGAGGTCTTGGAACCAGGTGACTGATTACCCCAGAACTACACATCCTCCTGAAGAGGATGACCACATCCACATACTTATGGTCAATAACCAAATGGCTAAGAAATACAGCAATGCCCTCAGTCACAGCATACCTGGACCTGCTGCACTCCAGCTGGCCTGGAGTCACTGATGATCCCTATCCATGGTCACCAAAGTCTGACACCCAAGCAGAGGTGAACGGGAAGCTTTCCTAATAGAAGGGAAGATAGAAGTCTGCAGAGTTCTTATCTTTCGTTTTTAAATAACCTCCAAAAGCACAAGGGGTTTTGCAGTAGGAGAGCATGACCTCTTAGAAAAGCATACTAAAATGGTATTTTTGAAAAGATTAAAGGTAAGAGTTGTCTTCCTAGTACTGGAGTAAAGAGAATGCAAAATTAGCATGCCCAACAGCAGGCAGGAGAATAATCAGTAATGTGCAACACATTTCCAGGTTCATTAGCATAGCAACATCCAAGCTGTTATCACCGTCTATTATTATTGTTTTGGAGGGGAAAAAAATATCTTTTTACATCAGTTATACAAAATTTACTTTCAAAGAGTTTTGAAACAGTACCTTGAAAATAGGTAAATGTTTGATGGGCAAAAGTGAAAAGTTTAGAGATTCCTACTCCAAACGTAGCCATGGTTTAGTGTGATGTAGTAGTTGATGCCTTAGTGAAACATGTAATGATAGGGAAGGAATGAATAAAAACCACCAATTAGTTTTATTAATGATAAAGATAAAAGATAAAAGATAAACAAACGACCATAGTATCCCTCCCTGATCTACAAGCAGGAGTGTTTTGCTTAAGAAACTGACAAATACCTAAATCTTTCATGCCATAATCACACATCTCTAGTGACCCAACAGACTGTAGTTTTACTTCCTAACACAGACTTGCTTGCCAGGGAGTCTCAGGATTATAGGAGACACACTGACAGATAAAGTGGTTATTGATTATCTTCACCAACAGGGAAAGTTGTGAAGGTTTCCTATGAAAAAAGATCTTTGATTTTACTAAGGGTGCCAAAGTACCAAATAAAATCCAGAGAAAGCAAAGACAAGGTGATTAGAATTGAAGTTCAAATATCCACTGAAATGGCCAATTGATCTGGCCAATTGAGTAACTTTGCAGACTATCAATTCATTTTACCAAGCATTCTTTCTTTGGCATTAATATTCACAAACACCTAAATTATCCTTTCCCAGCCTAGCCTGCATTATTCTAGTGTAGTCCACACTCCTGAGATTGAAAATGTTTCAAGGAAGAAAAAAATACACAAGTCAGTGATACCACAAGTCAGTCCCTTGGTACTCCTTTGAAAAGCTACTGGACTACACATAATTTCAGAGAACTTTGATATCTTTACGTCAATTATCAGGGATATAAAAAAGTGAAAGCTGAAAAAGAACAAGCATTCCAAGGAGTATTACAAGGCTTTTGTGACTCTCTTGACATTTAGATTTTTTTAAATTTTTGGTATTACTCTCAAATAGAGAAAAGCTACCTTTTAGATATGAAATAATTTAGAAGCAAGAGAAACAGAAGGTGTGCCAGAAGCTGAACAGTCAAGAGTAAAGGGTTCATGAGAAGCCTGTCAGAGACTCCAGAGAGCAAAAGCTCTGCACATGAATACAGTCAACATGTTGACTCAAACCTTACTTACATTGGCATGTAGGGCACAGCACATCTATATTCAGTAGCTATTGCACTTAACAGAAATCATTAAGAAGCAGATTTACTGCAGAACACCATGTGAGATACATCAACTAGCTCTGAAAACCAATACATTATTGATTTATGCACCATCTTGTGTATATACATTTGGATGGGGCAGGTTGGAAATCCTGTGACTGCAGAGCACATCAACCCATCCTACCATGCTCCCTCCATCATGCTTAGCCAGAGGGA